>JAANYP010001283.1:117500-178163 GCA_020465985.1 Centrapalus pauciflorus
TTGTTTCCTTATTCCTAATTATCTTTAAATATTTTTAAAACTAGTTCATGACTCACGTATTACGTGGATATTTATAAAAAAATTATATGTAACATAATGTTTATATATTTTATTACATAAAATAAAATGTTATAAAGTATGTCTTTTATATGAATAAAAGTTATTTTTTATGATACTTAAGTATTTTGAAATATGTCTTTTGTTTGAAGTTTTAAAATATTTTATATTAGATTTAAATTTAGGAAGATATGATTTTCATATTATTTGTTTTTTAGAATATAATTGGTCACGTGTAAATTGATGATGATGACATATGACATCACAGAAAATAAGTAAAATTATCTATTTGTTTTTTAGAATATAAATTGTATTTATCTTTTATTTTAAAAATAATAAAATGTATTTATCTTTGAAACAATGAATTGAATTTATCTTTTTATTTTATTTTATTTTATTTTAAACATAATAATGTGTATTTATCTTTTTATTTTAATTTATTTTAAAAAAATAATATGTATTTATCTTTTTAAGTGATTTCAATAAAAATAATAATATGTATTTATCTTTTTAAATGAAACACGGTGATGTCATGTCGAAACTTGTGTTCTCCTTTATTATATATATAGATAAAAACATGTATCATTTAATTAAAATTTAAAAATAAAAAAATTGGTTTAAAATAGATTATATAATTCTAGATAACAAATTTTAGGTAAATTAGAAAGTATTTAAAATAATTTAATTATATTTGTAATCTTTTAGTTTCTTTATAAATCAATGAAATAGTTATATTAGGCAAAATGAGCGGGAAAACAGAGATTAGAATAACCGAGGGAATGACACGTGGCATGAATTATTTTGTTTTATTAATATAGATAAATAGATAGATAGATAGATTTTTTTTCAAAAATAATGGTAAATATATTTAATATCCCTAAAATGTCCTTAATGCATTTTGGGTTCTTAAAACTCAATCTATATACATGTATGTATGTAACGTACATACCTTGACTTTTGAGGAGCGTGAGATACTGAGTCATAAACGAGATCCCATATACGAAACAGGACATTTAATCTTAAACGTTAGTTATTAAACGTTAGTTTTAGAGTATAGAAATTCTACATGTAAATTTCTGTAAAAAATAAACCATATTGATATTTAGGAACCATTTAAACGTTACGTGAGCAAATTAAGTCATCTGTATTCTGTAAGTCGTTCTTGTGTCACCACGACTAGGTTGGACCTATTGCGCTGAGTTGGTTACCGCATGCACATGTCATGGTTACTGGATGCACGTGTCATGTATTATTTTTATTTAACCAGATGTAATTGGTTAGTTATCGGCACCATTGTTAGAAATCTTGAGTCTTGAGGGTGAGGACCAAACCTCACACCTCCACCTAAGGAGAAACGTCATTGCCAATACTCGAACTCGAGATGTCAACTAAGGGGAACCCCTCACACCTTTATTGGTGGTCACTTGATCTAAGTCAAGTGGTTATGTCATGCATTATTTAAATGATTAAATGAGAAAAATCCATACACAACGACATACACATATAAATAAGTTCAATGCCTGTGATAACTGCAACTTAACTTAGAAAATATACAAAAACGTTTAAAAATGCTTTCGATGCTACAAGTAATTGTCATCTTTGTGGCCTTCATATCCAATACACATGAAGCTCTAGCACAATTTGTAACACCTTACACGTCAATTGTCGTTCCAGTAACCAAGCATACTGATGCTATGAAGCCTCTCTATAGCGTCAAAATCATGACAGCATATATAAACTCAAGATACTTACATGAAAACTTCCTTATAGACATCGACGCTCCATTCATATGGCACGACTGCGTCCTGCAATGGAACATATTTCCCAGAAGTTGCCCCAGCAACACGCTTTGCACCTATCCGGTGTCTTGTAAAGAATATTAATGTACTCATGCTCGAACTACTTATTCTTACAAGAATCCTTTTTGCCCTCCTGTGACCAACAGTTCGACATTACCTGGTTGGGGATATTGTACGTGTCCTGTTACTGTGGTGAACCCGATTACTAGATCATGTAGTCAAGCCCTGTTGAACTATGATGATTTTACAGTGAATACAAGCAACGACAGAAATGTTTTCAGTTTTCTATACGGTGCGTACCCCAATGCTGCATGTGCATCTTCTTCGTCGTTTGCATCATTCCCTTCGAACGTTACTGGTGTCATGGAATTTTCCTCCTCGTCGTATGCCTTACCAGCATATTTATATCTGCCCCTTAAAAAAAGATTAGCTCTATGTTTGCCTAGCACGTCATTCGCTCCTGGGATCCTGTTCTTCGGAACAGGACCTTATTATCTTCTTCCACAAGCAAGTGTCGACTTAAGGAATTTCCTTTCTTATACTCCATTGCTAAAGCACGTGGATTTTTTCGGATACTTCATTCACGTCAGTTCAATTGTGATTCGACGCAGATCTATCGATGTACCTGGCGATATCACCACCAAGCTTAGTACAACTGAGCCTTACACTACTCTTAAAACCGATATTTATAATCGTTTCCTTTGGATATTTTCGATTTCTACGATAGGAATCCCTCGTGTGAGGCCAATCGCACCATTTGACCTTTGTTTCACAACCTTCACCATCGGGCCACGAGTGGTTTTAAAGGTTCCGGATATTGACTTTTATCTTCCGGATGGGAAGAAGTGGACTATGTCCGTTACAAATTCCATGAAACAAGTAACAAGAGACGTGGCGTGCCTCGCGTTTCTCGATGGTGGTGCGATAATGGAACCACAAATCGTAATTGGGGCATATCAACTTGAAGATAATTTTCTGGAGTTTGATTTAGAGAACTGGACTTTTGGATTTAGTTCTTCGTTGTTACTTAAGCAGACTTCTTGTTCTAGTTTTAACTTTACTGTCACTGATAGTAGTTGAAATGTTGTACTAGAAAACAAAATACATGAGAAGTTGGCTTTCCTAATAATGCTATATTTGTAGCAATGTTAAATGTTTGCGAAGTAATATGATAAACGATATTTCTGAGGCGACTGACTTCATTATATTAGATAGATTAATTGTTCAATTAACGTTTTTGTTAATTTTTTAAAAGGAAATATTTCTAATCATAGTCTTGCTTGTTATCTGTTTTTGTACGTCTGACAAACAATCATAACTCGTCAAGACCATGATAGGATCCCTGGATGCTTCCAGGTGATTTCCGGGTGGTTTCGGTTCCTAGAACAAGGAAAAGGAAAGAGCTATGGTTAGTGACAATGCAGGGGGTGCCCTGCATTGACACTCTGATGCCTAAGTAAGCATTCATGGTGAGTAATCAATTGTGAGAGTATAAGTGAAAAATGAGCATTACCCTTCTACCAGGTGATGTGCCTTGTATTTATACATATCCCAGGAGTAAGAGGGACCCAAAGAATGAAATTCTATTGGTTGACAAGGTTGTGCGCGCCCCTGCTTTCCCCTGTGCGCCTTCATACCTGCGGGGCTCGTACCCGACAGAATCCGTGTTGGGGATCCCTTTCGTGCCCCCCCCCCCCCCTCCCCGTTTATCTCTTCGGGTAGAAAGACGTTATGGGCTTAGACCTGGGCCGGGTTTTTTCATGGAACAGTGCCAAGTGGGCCTTACCATATCTTTGTCACTACCGAGGACGCATGATCAATTCCCCCCAAGTTCGAGTGAAAAGATGTGGCTGTTTACATAGGCAGGCGAATCGCTTGACGCTAAGAACATCTGTGAGAGGTAATGAGGGTCTAGCGATATCTAGACGAGGTGGTCAACTTGCCTGGCGCCTAGTGACTACTAGGCGAGGCGGTAGAACCACAAGGCACTTAATAATAACTAAGCAGAGTTACTTGATGGAATAAGAAATTATTGTCTGTCTGACGAGCCACTTTACGCCTTTTCTCCAAGTATTTTAATAAGCCAACCGGCTATTGAGTGAACCTATGCGGAGTATGACGGTTGATTAGATGGATGACAAGGCTGATGTCAGCGCTAATTAAAACGAGCTATGATGGCGTTGCCTGTCACGCGCGCGTGCTTCACGTACGACCCTGTCACATCACCGCGTCTGTTACAGGACATGCAGGTGGGGAGGCGGCACGTGTTCTGAACCACTCACTCCTTTTTCCTATTTTCGAAAAACGTAATCTGAGATAATAAGTTTGAATTTCATTCTCCATTATTCACCTTCCTTCTTTTTCATTGCCCTTTCACATTTTCTTCTGAGGCATTACCTCCGGCATCCTTTCCGGCGACACCCCCTCTTTTTCAGGTTAGGTCTTTTTTCTCTTTAACCTTTTTTTACATTATCATGCTAACTGCTCCTTCTGCCGACAAGGTGCCTTGTACCTTACCAACCCCTGAGTTTAGGGTTTTTATTTCTGAGTGCGGGAGACCTGAAGAATTCCATCCTCAGTTACCGAGTCGCAGGGCGACGACACTCAATCCTCCTGCCGGCAAGGTGAGATTACCCGTCAGTAATCTGAGATTTCCCTTTTCGCCTTTCTATTGGTCTTTACTCAGGCGTTACTAAATCCATCCTGGCCAAATGTTCCCCTTAGCGGCCATGCGAGTTACTGTTTTTGAGGCCGCTTGCAAAGCCTTGAATAAGTTCCTTCCATCCCTCTTTTCCGATATTTCTTCAAACTTACATGTTTGAAAGACTGGTTTAACTTCGAAAGAAGAAAAGCACCAATGCCAGCGGTGTTCACTAACCCTCCTCAAGGGTTACGTGAATGGCGGGGCTCTTTCTTCTGGTAGATGACCCTGTGTTCCCTTCAACTGATCAGGAACTTCTTGTGTGGAAGGCGGGGGCTTGCCCCCATCCGTTAACAAGCCTTCCTGAGACGAGAGATTTGGATGTTGATCTGCTTGCGTTGTTGGCTCGACAAAGCTTTTGAGGAGCTGTCGTTGGGGCCCATAGAAATAGTCCAAACTACCTACTAGTGTAGGGAAGTAATGGTCGAATCCGCAGGGAGCGTGTAGGTTAATAGGGTTAAAATGGCTAGTTTTTTTATGATTAGAAAAACGAGTAAATTACGGAATTGATTGATTGTTTGGAACGGTGATTTAAACTAAATTAATACTAACAATAGCAAATCAAACTACTATCGAATAACAAATCAAATTAACGATAACCATTTACGAATTCACTACAGCATAAGTTATTATTCAATTGAATATCATGCAATGGTCACATAGACATAACCAATTACTTAGTCATATTAATCATAAATACTTTAATCAATAAATCTCGGCATAGCGCATGCAATATTCATTACTTGTCTTAATCCCTAAACGATAGACTCGACACAAATAATAATATCACTATTAACTATTTTCCTTTTACCAATTAAATCATTTCATAACAATAACCAAATGTATATCATTTGCATTACGAAATGTATTCAATATTGTCAAAACACATCAATACAAAAAATGGCATTCAAAGAAATAAAACATAGTTGTAGATCCTCCGCAATCAGCTATGAAGCTTAGCCTTCCATCACGCGTTCTTCACAGGAAATGATTGTAGAGATCCTCGTAAAGCTTCTTCGGCGATGAATGGTCGGCACTTCACTTCTTCGTACTCGATCTGTCACTCGGTTGCAGCAGGGCTTCACCAACGTTTTCATTATTCGGAACTTTTCAAAATGGTCGCAAATCACCTCTATTTATATAAGACGTGTGAATTAAGATTTTGGACTCAGAAAAACAGCCGTAGGGTTTTCACGTCGCGCGTTTTTGGGGGGTATGACCAAGGCTACTCTAGGCTGCGCTGGAATTGCTCTCTAACGTCCAAACTTACTGTCTTGGCAGCATAGGTTGGCGCAGAGCTACACCCCCTCCTACACATTTTGCGCTGAATATTTTCAAGCTGCTTCCAATTGACTTCCTGACCCTGAAACACAAATATGGTGTAAAAGTTCGACAGTTATGAAGTAAAAGTGCATATATAAGCCTTAAAGGTTACCGAAAACACGTAATATTGTAGTCTCATCCAACCTCCCCAACTTAATTCTTGATCGTCCCCGAACAGGCCTTAGAATTAGAACTAACTATGTACCGGTTATATTAGCAGCATGTTCAGTAAGTCTAGCTTAAGTTAGCCCTCGCAGTAATGCAATAAAATTTTAAAATGTAAGTTAAATAACGTTTTCGGTTAAAACATATTTTCCTTAGAATTTATATAATGCATCTCACTCTTGGAATTTACCCTTTTAGCTCAAGGTTACAAGTCTTAAACCATGTTGGTCTTTTGACCATCTTTTCCCTCTATGCATGTATTCATTAGCATGTTACTTATAATTACCATGCTTATATCTATTTTTTTCAAACTCAAGTTAACCAAAACTTTCTAATTGGTCCATGTAGCGAGATTTAGGTCAATCACTCCCAAACCAGATGGTTTTAGGGGATTAGGCATAAATGGTAGACCAAAGGACTTAATTTCCTGAACCAACTAGGCTACACTTGAATCTTTTTTAGTATAAAACATGATTAAGCTCTCCCCCTTATTGCATGAGTTTTTCAAAATCTTTTGAGACATTACTTATACTTTAAGCACAAATATACCTTAACCTACTCGAATTCAAGTTACATAAATGTTAACTATTATCATGACTCTTAACTTAATTCTAGAATTTCCTACTAACACTTACTAAATTTCGAGTACATTTTTCTATTTATCATCATTTTCCACAGTCTGATCGGCAAAACAAGAATTATTGGGCGAAGTCTAAGAAACTACATCAATATTAAGCACTTTTAAGAGGACTCGACTAAATAAAAAGAAATATTAAATACATAAATAAAAATGCAAATGACCTAAGTAAAACAAATGAAAATAAAGAAACTAAAGAAAAAGGAAAGATAGTACCCGATCATTGGTACGGAGGAGGCTGACCGAAGACGGTGTTGAAAAAATCTACGTTCGATGCCTGGTCTGCAGGGTTCTGCGGTGGTGGTGGATACAAGTGAACGGGGATCTGATCTGGCAAATCTTGCCTACCATGCGTCGGATAGCGCTGATAGGTATCCACGGCAAGGTCGTATAACTGGTACGGAGGCATAGTGTAGTCAACATACGACTGGTATGGCATACAAGCTTGGGAATCCTCGTGGTGTCGGACTCCTTCCTAGTAAGCCCAGTTATACTGCTGGTAATAGGCATTTTGATAAGCCATCGCTCTCTGTCCCTCATATATGCATCCGGTCTACTCTATCCTGGATATATTCGACCCTGTCATGGACATGGGTCAATCTACCACTTATATCGTCTAATCTCTGAGTCACATCCTCACGAAAATCCTCGTGACTCACCACAAGATCGTCTAACCGCCTCATAATGCGGTTGACATCAATATCGTCATTACCTTGACTGTGCAAGGTAGACGCTCCCCTGGTCGGCTCTTCACGCCGAACTCCCACTTCATTCACGGTTTTTTGCTCTCTCTCTCTCTCCTCTCGTCCTCAGTGTAATCCTCAATATACGACTGATGTGTTTCCTTGTCGTATATTTCGAACCCCTCGTCAATCTCCCTAAAATCTAAAGTAGGAAACATGGCGGCAGTAATATACGTCGCCGAGACTGTAGTGGACTAGGACTCGGGTGATAGTGCACCCATCCTCCCAAGGAAAGTAGAAATTAGCCATCCATGGGGGATGACCGTATCGTAGATGGCCCATGTATCGTTCATGACTGTCCATGCAAAGGACAGTCCGGGCCTTCCCTTGAGAAGGGCGTAAAGGACTGTAATGTCTCGATGTCTGACCTTTGAAAGGTCACTATCTCGTGGCAAAATGTTGTTCACGAGGATCTTATGAAGTAGCTTGGTACGCGGAGACAAGTCCTTTCTGTTATAGGCAACATAATTCTCCGCTGCCTCTATGCTACGGTTGAACACCTTACAAACTTGTTCAACCCAGTCCCCGGTCCAAGTCTGGTCGGTAAAAACCAACTGTGACTCCGACATATATTCGTACCCAAGTTGGGTAGATCCCTCATTCCCTACTCTAGTGTCTAAATTAAATAATTGGCGAAGAATTCTAGCATCTATTGCCACATCCCTTCTGTGCACAGTGCCTATAAGCTTAAATTCGTCATGTGTACGACTCGTTTCTTTCCTAAGTGTCGACATCCACCATACTACATCAGATTGATAAATCTGAGACCCGCCTAAGTCAAACACCCCCTCTCATCCTAAGTAATCAAAAAGACATAGTATACCATAATCTTCAAAATTCTCTCTCCTCACCTTTTTTTCTATTAAAACTCTCCTATTATATTTCTTATTAAGAATTAATGTCGGTCTCATTTCCGCCGAGTGTTGGGAAAGAAAACGGTTTGGTATCCAATCCACCGGTGCATCGGTCGCGTGGGTGCGTTGACGGGTCCTTCATGACATCTACACATCATCAAATAATGCATGAGGCAAAATCTAAACAATGTAATATATAATTACACCTTTTCTCTTTACGCTCTTTATGTTTAGACTACTAATACATGTATATATACTTTTGCACATACATGCATATCTATATATATATATATATATAGATATATATATATTGAGGTTCTATGGGGCACCACAATGCATTGGGAACCACTGAGAACCAAAAATGGATAATAAATTACAAAGGGTGCATTAGGGGCATTATTGGAATACTTATTGTATTAAAATTAATTAATTATTAAAAATAGAATAAAACTATATTAGGAAGTTAAATCTAAAAATTAATTATATTTCCTATTTTATTCCACCTTTCCCTCCCTCCCTCCCCTTTCTCTTTCTCTCTCTCCCCCTCTCCATCAATGGCCACCCCTTTCTCCATCTCTCACCCCCTCTCCATTAATGGCCGCACAACCACCACCAACAGCGCATCACCACCACCCCTCTTATGGCAACCCTCCTCCACCACCACCATCATCATTGCGGCAACCTACCACCATTACCATCACCCCGAGAAACCACCACCACAACCTCATGACATTAGCAATCCATCACCACCACCACGACAATGCACAATTACTGCCACGACAACCACCACCACCATCGTGATTTTGTTGAACGAAGATGAATTAGATATGAATGATGAATCCAACATAAACCCATTAAAGTGAAGATGAATATGTTGAAGATGAACACGATGCATCCGACCATGATGATGAACACGTTGATAACGAACATGATGCATGCTGTTGAACGAAGATTACAATAAATTTATGACCAAAGAAAGATGATGATGCATGGTGTTTATCCGATATTTATGGTAGACGAATCCGATGCATCAAGTTTTGAATATGAATTCGATAAAGATGCATCACATTTTGATGATGTATGATGGTGAGACGAAGAAGATGATGAATATGGCCGAAAATGAGAATGAAGATTCGAGATGCATCACGAATTGAAGGATGAACATAGATGCATTTACATCAAATACGGCCGAAGATGAATCGTGTTTTTAGATGAATTTCGATAAAGATGCATCATGATTTTTGATGAATCCGATGAAGATGCATCAAGTTAAAGATGAATCTGATGAATTTGCATCACAATTTTGATGATGCATAATGGTGGGACGAAAAAGATGATGAATGTGGCCGAAGATGAGGATGAAATCATCCGTGATGCATCACGAATTGAAAGATTAACATTAAATGCGTCCACATCAAATCTTCTTTTTTGAATTTGTTTAGATTTTGTAATTTGGGAAGTGTATCAATTAATTTAATTTAGCATTTATTGGTTGGTTATTTGATGGAATATTCAATTAATGTAAAATTAAATTTTATTTGATTAGATATATTATTTTACCCAAAATACCCCTATGCATAACAATTATGTGCATCGCAGATGCACCAATGATCATTTAATCCAAGGGTTGTGGTTGGTTCTTTTTTTGGTTCCCGATGCATATGGTGCCCTATAGAACCTGACTCTCTCTCTCTCTCTCTCTCTCTATATATATATATATATATGATTGAGTTCCGGTAAAAACCCTCATTACCGTGAGAACCATTCTATAATTTTGTGCATTTAATGTATAAAATTATGCATTTAATGTTAAAATTTATACGTTTGATATAAAATTTACGCATATCATGATAAATTTGTCCACTTTATATACGGATTCGTTCATTTGACAAAATTTATGCATTTAATGTTCAAATTTGTGCATTTAGTGTAAAATTTGATGAATTTAATTTTTAAAGATAATTTTAATGTTAGATTATAATATTTATTTATATTGAAAACCAATAATGGTTTTAAGTTATAAATTAAATTTTTAAATTTGTGCATTTGATATATAAACTTGTGCATTTTGGAGGGTTCTCACGTTCTCATGGAATTGAAGGGTTCATATGTGATCCCAACTCTCTCTCTCTCTCTCTCTCTCTCTCTCTCTATATATATATATATATATATATATATATATATATATATATATATATATATATATATATATATATATATATATATATATATATATATATATATATATATATATATATATATATATATATATATATATATATATATATATATATATATATATATATATATATATATATATATATATATATACATATATATATAACTATATATATACATATATATATATATATATTATATACATGGAATTGAAGGGTTCATATGTGATCCCAACTCTCTCTCTCTCTCTCTCTCTCTCTCCTCTCTATATATATATTTTTATATATATATATATATATATATATATATATATATATATATATATATATATATATATATATATATATATATATATATATATATATATATATATATATATATATATATATATATATATATATATATATATATATATACATATATATATATATGTATACATATATATATATATATACATATATATATATATATATATATACACACCATATTTTTCGTATTTGTCATCATATTATGCAACTAAAGCTATGTCTAATAGTTCAATAAAAATTCAAATCCACTTAGCACATAATATTTACCTTCTAGTTACTTACCTAAACTTATAAATTATCACATCTATGCATATTTAGGTAACCAACTTTTATAAATATATACATTTCATAGGATTTAATTATGAGAAATTAACTAATATAGCATCTAAACATGAACCTTATCCTACATTATCCAAGATTAACATCAAGTACATGCAAATCATCATACTTTGACTAAAAGTCAAAATCACCATCAAAACTCCATGAATGACCATTAAGCTTCATACTTCCTATTTACCCAAATAGTATGAAATATACTTGCATTTGGAAGAAAATAACACTAACATTGATAGTTGATGACTAAAATATGAACAAATCTTTGATTTATCCTCCAACCACTTTTTACCCAAAAACCTCTCTAATGGGTGAAAATAACCACAATGAGAACAATTCAAGCCTAGATCTAGGTTATGGATGACGGTAGAAGTGTTTTTAAGCTTAAAATCGTGAATTCTGGTGAAAAATCAGGAGCAAAAGGGACAGCCGCACAGCAACCGTAGGTGAGAACGGTCTCTAGGATTTGTAGAATGAACAAGAAGCTGTTTTCTGCAGTTTAACCACGCCGAGGCATAGCCCTACGCCCCTCCTATGTCCACCTTTGTTAAAATCTGATTTTGCTACAATTTTTAGTTCGTAGGGTGGCGTATCCCTAAGTTTTGTGGTGAAAAATTCAGTCTAAAAATTTTTGTGGAGACTAATTCAATTAAATAAAAGGGTTTATTATGAAAACACCCAACATGTTGTCACATTTTTTGCGTTTTCGTCCCTCCATGTTATTTTTTCCATAAAAAACCTCAAGTTATTCGTTTCTTATTGGTTTTGTGAAATTTTGGACATTAGACCATGGTTATAATTTGTGAACCGGGTTTTAAAAACTTGAAAAACCAGGTTCTAATGTCCAAATTTCAGTAAACCAATAAGAAAAAAATAACTTGAGGTTTTCTATGGAAAAAAATAACATGGAGGGACGAAAACGCAAAAAAACGTGAAAACATGTTGGTTTTTTTACATAATAAACCTTAAATAAAACATATCATAAAACCTACCCTCCCCAACTTAGACCATTGTGACGTCCTCGTCACACAAAATGCTAGAATGACTAAGAATAAGAGAAATAATAATTGGGTAACTTCCCTTGCACAAATTAAAATAAACTCAAACACTTTATTATTTCAAACCTAAACCAAATACTTAAAACAAATTAAAATAAAATACTAAGTTCAATCACATCAGAAAAGGAAATTAAACAAATAAATTGTATTGTTGCGCACTTATTTACTCAAAATTTAATTAAATTAAAACGTCTTCGGAGGAACGATGATCTCTTCAAGTTTGTCCATTTCCAATTGTAGAATCATGATCCAATCGGATTGCTCCTCAAACAATTGCTCGTTCTCCTTCTGATCCGCTCGTAGTGTCTCGATGTCTTTCAACAGAATCTTGTTTGTGTTGACAAGTCCTCCCATGACATCTCTCAGGATCTCGATCTGGGTCACTAGCAAATCCAATGTCGGTGCTCTCTTTCGTGGTCTTTCATCCTCCTCGTCGACGTCCATCTTAGCCTTTCCCTTATTGTTTGGTTTCTCCTCCGGGTAATCGGGGTTAACAAATGAGATTTGGGTAACTTTGGTGGATTTAAGGAAATGGATTTAGAAACCTAATTCGATCTTCTCAATCAGTAACCCTAACATCGTGAGCCTAGTAAACCATATTACATTTGGATTGAGATATTTAATGGGTAACTCCTCCGACATTGTTTTCTCTAAAACAAACAACTCAGTTAGCATTCTATAGTGTGGATAATTCGTACCCTGACCCATAACGTTACCCTCCCAAAGGTTTCCATAATAATGTACCCTAAGGTGCCGTTTGGTTTGAAGGATTTGAACAACTCATTTAGGATTTAGATTTAGAAATACTTCATTGTCATGTTTGGATAAAAAACTAAAAGAAAGGATTTAACTCATTTAGGATTTCATATTCCCCAATTCTCCAACTTTCATAATCCATCCATCCCCCTAGATATTTTAAAATCCTTTCATTTTAGAATCCATCATTTTAAATTCATGCAATCCAAACGGCACCTAAGGATATGGTTGGATAACTCGTCATAAGTGCATACACCAGTAGCATTTCCTGAGGTCTAACAGTGGTGGTGTTCTGGTGTCGTGGAAACAAGTTAAAAATAACAAACTTCCACAGGACCTTAGCTAAAGGGCAGAGGTCTCCTCTATAATAGCCAGTGTATGTCTGTGCATCATCTAAGGTCATCCCAAACACCGTAGCTACCATACCTACCCAATGCTTTGCCCAGCCGTTTACACTATGAATTCTAACCCCCTGAATGTCTAATGATGACCAGAATTCCCTAGAACGTGGTACTTCAGTGTCTATGAGAAATTCCTCACAGATCTTCTTCCTAGAGACTGTCACCCTTTTATTCCCCACCACAACCACTAGTTCAAAGTCATGTTCCTGGTACTCATCTGCCCTCCTCGTAGTGGCGAACCACTGTTGGATCAGGCTAGTATGGATATAGGGTATTTCCCACTGAATAGCTTTAGCCCATCCCAACCTCTCTAAGCACTCTAGGATTTCAAACCCCTTAAAGTCGGGTTCTTTCAAGGTTCGCTCGAGGTGAAAACGGGGTGGTCTGTCGTTACTAGTATTAGGTGGAATGACTGGGAATTCGGCATTGAGTGGAATCTCAAAGCGGACGTTTTCAGGGTTAGGGGTTCTCATTCGTGGGGTACGGGTAAAGCGGGCATTGGAACCACGACCTCTGTTAGCTTGAAACTGGCTCGACATCGACAATATGCATGAAATAGGTATTTAAGAGTTTTTATCTAGGGTTTCCTATATGAATATTACATGATTTGTAAAACCCCGTTTCTATTAAATAATGCAATTTCCTATCTCACCAACAGTGTGAGCCAAGACTAACTTAATAATACATGAACTTCATGACGGAAAATTTTAATATTAAACCAACCCTATTAGGTTTTAATAAAAATAATGCATGAACTTTTTAAAACCTATAATTGGAAAACTAAGTTTTACGTAAAAAGTTGTGCAACAATGTATGCATGATAATTCTACGAATGCATGCGATTACATTTAACCCTTTTTATCAAAAATTTATGCAAAAACTCCCAAAAATCTCACCCCATGCATGCATGATTAAACCTAAATCTTAGCATAGAATGTAACTATGGGCATTAGGAAGAGTATACCTTAACGGTTGATGAGAAGATTTAAGGTAGATCTGAAAGTATTGACGTGAAACGGGCGTAGTTTGAGAGGGTTTAAGGCTTGAAATCGAAATCGTTGTTTTTCACCGTCGAATTTAGGATTTATGACAGTTTGAACGTAGGGTTTCGTATTTATAAGCAATTTAGACCGACCAGGCGTAGGGTAGGCGTAGCCCTGCGCCTCCCGCTACGCACCAGGCCTCCAGATTTTTTAATCTGGGGCGCACGTGAGCCTCTAATCCTATTTCTCAACTTTCAAATTTTTAAATATACTCTCCCAACTTAAGCTATTAAATTTGGTTAAATTAATTAATGTGCATGCCTAAAAATTTTGATTTCCTGATGTGATACTTCCTATATTAAATTGAACCTAAAAACAACTAAAATTGAGTTGGAAATCCTCCCGAACTTAGTTGGTTACACTAATCTAACAAATAAAAATTAAAATTAAACTAGTTAAACTAATTCACCTATTCGTAGGGAATCACAATTGCATTTAGCACGTGCAACACGCCGTTAAAGCCCTCGGTATCCTGAGTGGACAAGTGTTGTCTCATGAGGGTTTCCAGAAACACACCCACAAAGTTCCCTGGGTTGCCTTCCAGGAAGTGCTAAGTTTTACGTCTTCAGCCAGACGTGTTGATCCTATGCTAACGTTACTACATTTGGGATCTTCTACCCTAATTAATTTCGAGACTAGCATATTATTGGTTGCCCACTGTACGTAAAACTTAAGTCTATGTCCGTTTACTTTAAATGGTGTACCACCTTTTAGGTCCTGAATTTCAACCGCACCATGTGGGTAGACTTCGGTTACGACGTATGGACCTGTCCATTTACTTTTTAATTTACCCGGAAACAGTCTAAGTCGTGCATTGAACAACCAAACTTTGTTTCCTTTGGTAAATATCTTATTTCTCAGCATTATGTCGTGAAAAGCCTTGGTCTTTTCTTTATAGATTTTAGCACTCTCATAGGCTTCTCTACGAATTTCCTCCATTTCTGTTAACTGGAACTTCCTATCAACACCGGCATTGTGGAGATTAAAGTTAATATTTTTGATTGTCCACATAGCTCGGTGTTCTAGTTCCACAAGGAGGTGACATAACTTACTGTATACAAGCCGATATGGGTACATACCAATTGGTGTTTTATATGTAGTCCGGTATGCCCATAGAACATCCTCCAGCTTAGTGACCAGTCCTTACGATCTGGTCTCACTGTTTTCTCTAGGATTCTCTTGATTTCTCTCTATCTGAAATCTCGAATTTTCTGCTAGTTTGCGGATGATACAGTGTGGCAATTCAATGAGTAACTCCATAATGTTTCAGGAGTTTTGTGAAATGTTGATTTTTGAAATGTGACTCTCCGTCACTAATTATTACCGTAGGGATACCGTGACTTGCAAAAATATTTCTCTTTACGAATTTGCATACCACCCGGTTATCATTGGTTCTCGTGGCTTCTAATTCTACCCATTTGGAAACATAATCCACCACAACCAAGATATATTCATACCCAAACGACTTAGGGAAGGGACCCGTAAAGTCGACCCCCAGACATAGAATATTTCAACAATTAGTATTGGGGTCATAGGTATTTCATCCCGTTTTGCGATGCCGCCTACTTGCTAGCATCTCGTGCATCCTTTGACAAACTCATATGCATCTTTAAAAAAAATGTAGGCCAGAAGAACCCACACTGCTAAATCCAACGAGAGAATTCAGAGCCTAGATAGATGATCGGCAATGACTCTCTCCGTGCCTTTATTGTCCCTAATTTCTAGTTTGAACTCATGTAATAGAAGAATCCACCGAATCAGTCGAGGTTTGGCATCCTTCTTTGCTAATAAATGCCTTAGTGCACTGTGGTTTGAGTACACAATTACCTTTACACCCTAAATATATGATCTAAATTTATCTAGGGCAAACACTACGGCTAACAGTTCTTTTTTTCATAGTGATTTAATTCATCTGTGGCTCATTAAAGGTTTTACTTGCATAGTAAATGACCAGAGGCTTCTTTTCTACTCTCTGGCCAAGCACCAGCACCTACCGCATAGTCACTTGCATCGCACATGATCTCAAAGGGTTGAGACCAATCTGGAGATTGCAGGATTGGTGCTTCAGCTAACTTCGCTTTAAGTTTTTCGAATGCTTGCTTGCATGCTATGTCAAAGTAAAATTCTACATCTTTTGCCAAGAGATTGCACAACGGCCTAGAGATCGCCCTGGAATCCTTAATAAATCACCGATAAAAACCAGCATGACCTAAGAAGGATCTCACTCCCTTGACATTGGTGGGGGTGGAAGCGATGATATCAATTGAACTTTTGCCTTGTCCACTTCAATTCCTTTCTCGGACATAATATGTCCTAGGACTACCCCTTCTTTAACCATGAAGTGGCTCTTTTCCCAACGTAAAACTAAGTTGGTTTCAGTGCATCTCTTTAGAACTTTTTCTAAACGTCCTAAGCAGTCTTCAAATGACTTATCAAATATTTGTTGGGAAATATTCTAAGTATGTCAAGCTGTTAGTTAGATTTCTCAAACTGTTAGTAGATTTTCTGTGTAATTACAAAGTTCAAGCTGTTAGTTGAAGTAAGTTCGAGCTGCTACTTCAAAAGTTCAAGCTACCAGTGTTCAAACTCAAGCTCCTCAACTGATAGTCTTCAAGCTGCTCAACAGCTCAATAAACAGAAAGTGCTAATATTCAGGAAAAGATATATTCGAAGATTCAAGCATATCTACTATCAGAGAAATCAGAGTTTCTCAAGGAAACAAATCAGAAGGCATTATATATACATAGAATAGGTTTTCTATTGTAATGCTGCACGTACAAGTTTATTTTCAGTTGTAATTGCTTTTCTGATTAAGTTTTCATAAGCCTCTAAGGTTGTAAAACCCTAAGAACAATCTGTGTTCTTCGTCTAATCAAGCAGATTAGAGGTGATTGTAATCGTTGAGTTTTAGCAATAGAAGTGATCTTTGATTATTGATTATGTTATTTGTTTTGAAGTTTTTCTTAAAACAGTTAAGTGTTATTCCGCAAACTTCTTAATTGGACTTTGATTCAGTATAAGATTATTGGTTTTATACTCTGATTGATTCAAACCAGTTAATCTTAGGTAATAATTTTGATCTTGACAAGTGGTATCAGAGCCACAGGTCTTTCTTTGTTTTCAAAGTCAGAAGCTTTCTTTTAAAAATATTTTTCTAGCAATGGAAATTGATAACAACAGCAATGGATCCGGGCAAGGACTAAAAGTGCCTTACTCAAATCTTTGACAAGTCTAACAAACTGATAGGTGAGTTGAAGAGTGCCAAAGTCAGCTTGGATCAAGATGAAGTCAACAGAAAATTCCTTAGATCACTTGGTGATGAGTGGACAGTCTATGCTGCCCAATGGAGAACCAAAGACACTCTTGATGAAATAGAGTTGGATGACTTGTATAACAGTCTGAGAGTGTTTGAAACTGAGATTGAAACTAAAAAGAAATCCTTTTCTTATAATCATAACACTGCTCTGCTGTCATCAGCATTAACTGATAAATCTAACTGTTGTGATTTCTTTTCAGGTGCTGATGATAACTCTACTGAAGTTCATTATGAAGCCTTTGTTGCTAAAGATGGACTGTTTGCTCTAAATACTGAAGATTTAGAACAAATTCATGCAGATGATCTAGAAGAGATGGACTTGAAATGGCAGCATGCAATACTGACTATGAGGGCTAAAAGGTTTCTGAAAAGAACTGGCAGATCCAACTTCCAAGCCAGACCAGAAGGCAAACCAGCATTTGATAAATCAAAAGTTGAATGCTTTAAATGCTACAAGCATGGACACTTTGCCAGAGAATGCAGATCTCAAGGTCAGCAGCCACCAAGACCACAGCAAACTACTCAAGTTTTATCATCATAAGCACTTGTTTCTCAAGAAGACAATGTGTTTGACTGGAGTGATCAGACAGAGGAAGAGTTTCAAAATCAAGCTCTCATGGCAGAAACATCAAATGTCACCTCCACTGAACTACCATCTGAGGTAAATGCTAAACTCTGCTCTCAAACATGTAAAAATATGGTTAAAAAGTACAGAGATCATAATGAGAGCATGTGCAAAACTCTAGCTAAGATGGAAGAAAGGAGATATGAGTACATGCAGGCCATAGAAGATCTTGAAAAACATATCCATGACTATAAGGATAATGAGATTCAAATGGGATGAAGGTTCCGAATGTTGTAACACTTTTAAATGACCAAGAGTTGACACCTCTGTGGTCAGGATAGACAGTAGGTCATCCCTGATGTTATGCCTGCCTCAGATGGTTGGTTTTTCTTATGCCGAGCGTCATCTCGAAGGAGTTGCGGCTCGGGTTTGCGTACTTTGTATACGTGTGGGGTGTACGGTATATGTTACCGGTGTTACTCCTTGAGGCATCATAAGGATTTGTGGAATGTGTAAAATAATTGGTATTCACTAAGCATTCGTTTACCCCTCAGTTGTTGACATTTTTACAAGAAAAGGAAAATCTGCTGCGGGACCTTCTAGCTAGGTCGTCTGTTTTAGTATTTGAAGATATATACTGCTTATTATGGTAACAGATTTTTGAAAATGTTGTAATAAATTTGGGGTGATGTAATGTATTGAGTATGTAGACTTAGTATTGGAACCTGGTAGCACCATAGGGTGTTTGACACATTTGTATTATTTCTATTATGTACTATAATGCTTCCGCACTTTAATTGAGCTTTCAGATCATTATGTAATTGTGTATGGTGATTAATCCTGGGTGAAATGTAAATGGTGGTTATTGTGGCAAGGGTGCCACAGATGGGTAGATCCCTAGACTTTCGATTTGGTTGTAATAACCAGATAATTTATTTAGCGTACTCTGAATGTTATGGATTTAGTTTATGTATGCACTGAATTTGAGGTTTATGTTGCAGAATTTGGTAAAAGCGCCGCGTTATTAGAACGGGACGTTTTATATTGTTTCTTGTTTTTTAGTGAAATACATGTGAAGCAAAAATGAAAGACATAAAGTAGCAATTATTTGTACAAATTCTGTTGTCATACTTTTCACTTTTTTGATATAAGAAACCCATTAGAACACCCGTATGACTTTTTATTATCTCAAGTATTGCTTAGTACCGAGTTTGTTGCACAAACAATCTGTAATCAATATTGAAGAATGTATTTTAAAATATGATTAACACATAGAAACTATTTCAGTCGTCGCCGCTTTGTGCGGGTACACTACTAGTATATATATATATATATATATATATATATATATATATATATATATATATATATATTATTGAAAACTTTCAAAACTACTTTGTTTAATAACAAATTGTACCTATGCTTCGTAAAAAAACCTCAAGGACCCCATATTTTAAAAAACTTGGGTTGATAACGACTCTCTTATACTTTTCTTGGTAGTGCGATAATTTTTAAAATGACCCCTATGAAACTTTTTTAAAACATCCTATACAAATTTTATTTTGATCCGTCAACTTTTTGACGATTCTGAAGGATTCCGAACCTGTGACCAATGTTCCTCAAAAGCCCCTTCTCGATACCAAGTTCATTTTGAATTGCAGGAATTGTTACCAGGCCAAAAACCCATTGATAATACAAAATATAATTTTCGTAACATTCATAATTGGTGTTACATAGGTTTAACGTTTGTAAGATTACCAATATCTATTATACTTATCCATAGATTTCAAACCGTTAAATTTAGTAGATGCCGACAAAATTCATAAACCGTTCTTTTTCTTAAATAAGAAAACTATGACGTTTTGTTTGTAACAAACATTTCTAATAATATCTATCCCCTACCGAGGAAGGTCCATGGATCCCGCATCCACACATGCACAGAAAACAAAGATTAGGTCATTGTATAATGTATATCCACATAACATATTTTTTACAAACATGACAACTTTAACTTAAATAATTATTTTATTCTTAATCATATTTATTTTATATCTCTAAAAGTAAGGATGACTTTATCATTTTAGGTAAAATTGTTATGTATGCTAAAAATGTGTTGTATACAAATCACATTCCAACCATATATATGGAGTGACTCGTATGTTTGAATTATCAAATTAAGAGGATGTGTAACAATAAAACCTTATAAGTAGTGTGTGTGTATATACACACACATAAGAGTGAGTTCAATAGAAAACCTATATACATTGGAAAACCGGTGAACCATTTTATAGTCATTAGATCAGGTGATGCATCATGCAGAAAGTCGATGCATCACGCGGGAATTTGATGCATCATGTAGAAATAATGATGCATCACGTGGGAATTGTGATGCATTTGTGGTGGTGCATGAATGTTTTCCAAGGTTTTCAGATGCATGTTAGTTTTCCTTTGAACTCTTCTCTCTCTCTCTCTCTCTCTCTCTCTCTCTCTATATATATATATATATATATATATATATATATATATATATATATATATATATATATATATATATATATATATATATATATATATATATATATACAGTTCAGGTGAGTACTATTTATTTTGCGAATTACACAAACTAGAACTATGTGAACCGTCATGTTCACATGAACTGAAACGTCATGTTCACATCCGAAACCCGTGTGTTCACAGGTAGGTACTCACAGTACCTTGCACTTTTTAGGTACTTACACGAACCATATTCTATATATATATATATATATATATATATATATATATATATATATATATATATATATATATATATATATATATATATATATATTATATATGTGTGTGTGTGTGTGTGTGTGTGTGTGTGTGTGTGTATGTGTGTGTGTGTGTCTATATCTATATGTATGTATGTGTGTGTCTATACATATGTATGTATGTATGTGTACATATATACATACTTACATACATACACACACATATATATACATATATATATATATATATATATATATATATATATATATATATATATATATATATATATATATATATATATATATATATATAAAAGGTTGGGATCATTGCAGAACATTAATTTAGTGCAGAACTATGGAACCAATCTACACCATAGGATTATAATATAATAGCAGGAATAGGATGGTAAATATGTAATTAACATTGAATTAAGGGTAGCCCATCAAGTTTGACTACTAATTTCTTAATTATTATTTTGTCTATTTTAATATTGAATGTATATGCAGTGTTGCATACATGATATATAGTATTACTTCGACGTTGAATAAATGATATAAACTGTTAATTCAAATCGAATGATCTCAATATGATATATTGAATGGTCGACGGATAATTTTTTTTACGTAAAATAAACACGTAAACTTTTTTCGAAAAAAATATATCATGACCGGTCTCGTTTTAAATAGTATAAAATTCTCGTTTTTATGGTATAACTTTTGAGTTAAAAGTTAATCATATAAATTTTATTTTAATTTAAAAAAATAGGATATTTTTTTGCCAATGTCAATATTTTTACTATTGTCAATACTTTTCATTTCTACCCATAAATTAAAATATCAATAATACCAATCTTTTTTTCATTAATTTCACACTTGATCCTTTTAATTATGACCATTAGATTAATCTAATCTATGAGTAATATTGATTCTACAAACTACACTAAATTTAGGTTTTGCAATGATATATATATATATATATATATATATATATATATATATATATATATATATATATATATAGGGTTGGATAATTGCAGAACCTTAGTTTGGTGCAGAACTGTAAAACTACTCTATACACACCACACACCAAATGCACAAATTGAGTTTCGGTAAAAACCCTGAATTCCGTGAGAACCACTCCAAAATACACAAATTTATACATCAAATGCACAAATTTAAAAATCATATTTATAACTTAAAACCATTATTGGTTTTCAATATTAATAAATATCATAATCTAACAATAAAATTATCTTTAAAATTTAAATTCATTATATTATACATCAAATGCACATATTTGAACATTAAATGTACAAAATTTGTCAAATGCACAAATTCATTACATAAATTTGACAAAATTATCATGATAGCATAAAATTGTCAAATGTATAAATTTTAGCATAAAATGCTTAATTTTATATATTAAATGTACAAATTCTAGAGTGGTTCTTAGGTTTTCCCGGAATTTAGAGGTTATTACCTGAACCCATCCCATACACACACACATATAGTCTGGTTGAAATAAGTACATCTCGAAATCAAGTTGACTCAAAGGTACCAACATTAAGAAACTGTTATTTTTTTCATAATGATGTTTAAATTAATGTTATACACATTAATATATGAATTTCACACACATTCACACTTTCTGTGTTCTTAAAAATTATGTAAATGTTTATACACATTTATGTGAATGGTCATCCAAGTGAATAGTCATTCACATGATCTTTTTTTACCGTTCACAGGATTTATAATGTTGCTCATTTTAACAAAATGTATTATAATGTTGTTTTATACATGTATGAAAAATAAATATTTGAATGGTCATTCACAACAGGGTATGTTGGAATCTAATGAGTATGCTGGAATCTCATGGGTACGCTGATGAAACAGCAGATTTTATAATATGAATATGATTCGAGAGAGTACCACTCATTTTGTAGCGCACCAGAAGGTACCACTTTAAAAAAATCTTTTTTATTTTTTTTTTCATAAACACGTTTTAAAAAACATTGTAAAGATAATATGTAAATTTACATACATTCACATCTTCGAAGTCATTAAAAATAATGTGAACGTACATTTACATAAATTTACATACATGTGAACGTACATATATATGATGCATGATTTCGGACACTTAGAATGTGTGAATGTGCGTGAATTTTATATATCATCTTTGTAATGTTAATTAGAACATGTTTATAAAAAAATTCAAAAAAAGTATTTCTACGAGTGGTACCTTCTGATGCGCTGCATAATAGGTGGTGGTGTGTGTGTGTACATATATATATATATATATATATATATATATATATATATATATATATATATATATATATATATATATATATATATATATATATATAGGGTCAGGTTCTATGGGCCACCTGTATGCATTGTGCACTTTGGGAACCTGTATGCACCGTTAGATCTTGAATTTTAATGGTCAGATTGTAGTGGCAAAAGGGTAATTAACTTGAAAATGGGTGCACGGGTGCATAACTTCTCGCGCGCGGAAGGCAAAATCGGAAGATGCTTGAATTCAGAAAATATTCTATCCGAATCTAAACAAACATGATGCATCTTCATCCAATTTATTGAATTCGTTTTCAAACACGATACATATTCATCCAATTCAATTTCAAACATGATGCATTTCGATCATATTCATCCCTCATCTTTGTTCCATCTTTATGCATCACCAAAATCGTGAAATTTCGGCCATATTCATCCTCGTCTTTGTTCCATCATTATGCATTACCAAAATCGTGATGCATTTCGACATTTAAAATGTGTTAATTTCGTGATGATCTCTGAAATTTAAACGTGTTCATCAACGTCTACAATGTGTTCATCATTGTCGTGATGCATTGCTGTTGTGCATCATGTTTGAAACAACCAATACCATATGCTCCAACTATTTCTTGGAAGCAATAACCACCAACATTAATAAAGAATCTTAGAATTCTTTGACTAGCCATAAGCATGATACAGAATCGTAGAATGAACTGTTTGTGAAAAAACTGATACTCAAAACCATGATCAACAAACACAAGCAAATTCTCGTCAACATCGATGCACAGGTATGGTGCAGAGTTGCATACCGACGGTGGACAGCGATGGTGGTGTTGGGTCTGGCGGTAGTAGTAGTGGCTGTCTTGTGAAAACTGGTTGAGAGAAAGGGAGATGGAGAGAGGCTAGCCATGAAAGAAAAAGGGAAAGAGAGAGAAAAGGGGATGGATTATGGGAAGGTGGTTGATCATTTTATTTAGTTTCCTAAATAAATGATAAATATTAAATTAACTCTTATAATTTAACAATATATTATTAAGCATTTCCAAAATGCCTTTAATGCACCCTTTGTAAACAAGCAATGCATTTTTGGTTCCCATTTGGTTCCCGATGCATATGGTGCCCCATAGAACCTCAATATATATATATATATATATATATATATATATATATATATATATATATATATATATATATATATATATATATATATATATGTGTGTGTGTGTGTGTGTGTGTGTGTGTATGTATGTATGTATGTATATGGTCAGGTTCTATGGGGAAGCATATGAATCGAGAACCAAAAAAGAACCAATCATAGTCCTCAGATTAAATGATCATCGGAACATCACGCGATGCACGTATTTCGTACGCATAAGGGTATTTTGGGAAAATAATATACCTAGTCAAATAAATTCAAATATTATATTAATGAAGATTCAACCAAATAATTAAAAAACAAATGATAAATAAATTAAATTGATACACTTCCTAAATTACAAAATCTAAACAAACACGATGCATCTTCATCCAATTTATCTTCAAACACGATGCATCTTCATCCAATTTAACTTCAAACACGATGCATTTTGGCCATAATCATCGTCGTCTTTGTCCCATCGTTATGCATCACCAAAATCGTGATTCATCTTCAACCATATTCATCATCATCTTCAAAAGTTATTGAAATTAAAAATACATTCACAATGCATCTTCATCGGATTCATCTTCAAATATGATGCATCGTCATCTAGGATCATCTTCCATGTTGGTGTTCATCATCTTGGATTGTTCATCTTCACCATCTTCATGTTCATCAACCCGGATTGTTTATCATCTTCGTGTTCATTATTCATTTTATCGGATACACAACATTCATCACAATATGTTCATCGTCATCGTGACACGAGTGCATAATTTCAATTGGTGCGACGGTGGTGAATCGGCGGCCGAAATAAATATAAATTTTGATGCAGCGGCGGTCGGTGTGGCGGTGGTGCGGCGGCGGCCTTGAGAAGGACGCCGGAATTTGTGTGTGTTAGAGAGAGAGAGGGGCGAAGGAGGTCAAAGTGTGAGAGAGAGAGAGGGGGAGAAAGATGGAGTATATTAGGAATTGTAGTTATGAATTGATTTGTTTCCTTATTCCTAATTATCTTTAAATATTTTTTAAACTAGTTTATGACCCACGTATTACGTGGATATTTTTAAAAATAATTATATGTAACATAATGCTTATATATTTTATTACATAAAATAAAATGTTATAAAATATGTCTTTTATATGAATAAAAGTTATTTTTTATGATACTTAAGTATTATGAAATATGTCTTTTGTTTGAAGTTTTAAAATTTTTTATATTAGATTTCAATTTAGAAAGATATGATTTTCATATTATTTGTTTTTTAGAATATAATTGATCACGTGTGAATTGATGATGATGACATATGACATCACAGAAAATAAGTAAAATTATCTATTTGTTTTTTAGAATATAAATTGTATTTATCTTTTATTTTAAAAATAATAAAATGTATTTAACTTTGAAACAATGAATTGAATTTATCTTTTTATTTTATTTTATTTTAAACATAATAATGTGTATTTATCTTTTTATTTTATTTTATTCTAAAAAAATAATATGTATTTATCTTTTTAAGTGATTTCAATAAAAATAATATTATGTATTTATCTTTTTAAGTGATTTCAATAAAAATAATAATATGTATTTATCTTTTTAAGTGAAATACGGTCATGTCATGTCGAAACTTGTGTTCTCCCTTATTATATATATAGATAAAAACATGTAACATTTAATTAAAGTTTAAAAATAAAAAAAAATTGGTTTAAAATAGATTATATAATTCTAGATAACACATTTTAGGTAAATTAGAAAGTATTTAAAATAATTTAATTATATTTGTTATCTTTTAGTTTCTTTATAAATCAATTTCATAAATTAATTGAAATAGTTATATTAGGCAAAATGAGCGGGAAAACGGAAATTAGAATAACCGAGGGAATGACACGTGGCATGAATTATTTTGCTTTATTAATATAGATAGATAGATAGATAGATAGATGGATTTTTTTTTCAAAATTAATGGTAAATATAATTAACATCCCTAAAATGTCCTTAATGCATTTTGGGTTCTTAAAACTCAATCTATATACATGTATGTATGTAACGTACATACTTGACTTTTGAGGAGCGTGAGATACTGAGTCATAAACCAGATCCCATATACGAAACAGGACATTTAATCTTAAACGTTAGTTTTAGAGTATAGAAATTCTACATGTAAACATCTGTAAAGAATAAACCAAATTGATATTTGGGAACCATTTAAACGTTACCTGAGCAAATTAAGTCATCTGTATTCTGTAAGTCATTCTTGTGTCACCACGACTAGGTTGGACCTATTGCGCTGAGTTGGTTACCGCATGCACATGTCATGGTTACTGCATGCACGTGTCATGTATTATTTTTTATAACAGCAGATGTTATTGGTTAGTTATCGGCACCATTGTTAGAAATCTTGAGTCTTGAGGGTGAGGACCAAACCTCACACCTCCACCTAAGGAGAAACGCCATTGCCAATACTCGAACTCGAGATGTCAACTAAGGGGAACCCCTCACACCTTTATTGGTGGTCACTTGATCACTTGATCTAAGTCAAGTGGTTATGTCATGCATTATTTAAATGATTAAATGAGAAAAATCCATACACAACGACATACACATATAAATGCTTTCGATGCTACAAGTAATTGTCATCTTTGTGGCCTTCATATCCAATACACATGAAGCTCTAGCTCAATTTGTACCACCTTACACGTCAATTGTGGTTCCAGTAACCAAGCATACTGATGCTATGAAGCCTCTCTATAGCGTCGAAATCATGACAACATATATAAACTCAAGATACTTACAGAAAACTTCATTATAGACATCGACGCTCCATTCATATGGCACGACTGCGTCCTCCAATGGATCATATTTCCCGGAAGTTGCCCCAGCAACACGCTTTGCACCTATCCGGTGTCTTGTGAAGAATATAAATGCACTGATGCTCGAACTACTTATTCATACAAGGATCCTTCTTGCCCTCCTGTGACCAACAGTTCGACATTACCTGGTTGGGGATATTGTACGTGTCCTGTTAATGTGGTGAACCCGATTACTGGATCATGTAGTCAAGCCCTGTTCAACTATGATGATTTTACAGTGAATACCAGCAACGGCAGAAATGTTTTCAGTGGTTTATACGGTGCGTACCCCAACGCTACATGTGCATCTTCTTCGTCGTTTGCATCATTCCCTTCGAACGTTACTGGTGCCATGGCATTTTCCTCCTCGTCGTATGCCTTACCAGCATATTTATATCAGCCCCTTAAAAAAAGATCAGCTCTATATTTGCCCAGCATGTCATTCGCTCCTGGGATCCTGTTCTTCGGAACAGGACCTTATTATCTTCTTCCACAAGCAAGTGTCGACTTAAGGAATTTCCTTTCTTATACTCCATTGCTAAAGCACGTGGATTCTTTCGGATACTTCATTCACGTCAGTTCAATTGTGATTCGATGCAGATCTATCGATGTACTTGGCGATATCACCACCAAGCTTAGTACAACTGAGCCTTACACTACTCTTAAAACCAATATTTATAATCGTTTCCTTTGGATATTTTCGATTTCTACGATAGGAATCCCTCATGTGAGGCCAATCGCACCATTCGGCCTTTGTTTCAGAACCTTCACCATCGGGCCACGAGTGGTTTTAAAGGTTCCGGATATTGACTTTTATCTTCCGGATGGGAAGAAGTGGACTATGTCCGTTACAAATTCCATGAAACAAGTAACAAGAGACGTGGCGTGCCTCGCGTTTCTCGATGGTGGTGCGACAACGAAACCAGAAATCGTAATTGGGGCATATCAACTCGAAGATAATTTTCTGGAGTTTGATTTAGAGAACTGGACTTTTGGATTTAGTTCTTCGTTGTTACTTAAGCAGACTTCTTGTTCTAGTTTTAACTTTACTGTCACTGATAGTAGTTGAAATGTTGTACCGAAAACAAAATACATGAGAAGTTGGCTTTCCTAATAATGCTAAATTTGTAGCAATGTTAAATGTTTGCAAAGTAATATGATAAACGATATTTCTGAGGCGACTGACTTCGTTATATTAGATAGATTACTTGTTCAATTAACGTTTTTGTTAATTTTTTAAAAGGAAATATTTCTAATCATAGTCTTCCTTGTTATCTGTTTTTGTACGTCTGACAAACAATCATAAATGGTCAAGACCATGATAGGATCTCTGGATGATTCCAGGTGATTTCTGGTTCCTAGAACAAGGAAAAGGAAAGAGCTATGGTTAGTGACAATGCAGGGGGTGCCCTGCATTGACACTCTGATGCCTAAGTAAGCATTCATGGTGAGTAATCAATTGTGAGAGTATAAGTGAAAAATGAGCATTACCGTTCTACCTGGTGATGTGCCTTGTATTTATACATATCCCAGGAGTAAGAGGGACCCAAAGAATGAAATCCTATTGGTTGACAAGGTTGTGCGTGCCCCTGCTTTCCCCTGTGCGCCTTCATACCTGCGGGGCTCGTACCCGACAGAATCCGTGTTGGGGATCCCTTTCGTGCCCCCCTCCCCGTTTGTCTCTTCGGGTAGAAAGACGTTATGGGCTTAGACCTAGGCCGGGTTTTTTCATGGAACAGTGCCAAGTGGCCCTTAACCATGTCTGTGTCACTACCGAGGACGCATGATCAAGTCCCACCAAGTTCGAGTGAAAAGATGTGGCTGTTTACTTAGGCAGGCGAATCGCCTGACGCTAAGAAACATCTGTGAGAGGTAATGAGGGTCTAGCGATATCTAGACGAGGTGGTCAACTTGCCTGGCGCCTAGTGACTACTAGGCGAGGCGGTAGAATTGCCTGACGCCTAGTGACTACCAGCCCCTGAGTTTAGGGTTTTTATTTCTGAGTGCGGGAGACCTGAAGAATTCCATCCTCAGTTACCTAGTCGCAGGGCGACGACACTCAATCCTCCTGCCGGCAAGGTGAGATTACCCGTCAGTAATCTGAGATTTCCCTTTTCCCCTTTCTATTGGTCTTTGCTCAGGCATTACTAAATCCATCCTGGCCAAATGTCCCCATTAGCGGCCATGCGAGTTACTGTTTTTGAGGCCGCTTGCAAAGCCCTTGAAGAAGTTCCTTCCATCCCTCTTTACCGATATTTCTTCAAACTTACCTGTTTGAAAGACTGGTTTAACTTCGAAAGAAGAAAAGCACCAGTGCCAGCGATGTTCACTAACCCTCCTCAGGGGTTACGTGAATGGCGGGGCTCTTTCTTCTGGTAGATGACCCTGTGTTACCTTCAACTGATCAGGAACTTCTTGTGTGGAAGGCGGGGGCTTGCCCCATCCGTTAACAAGCCCTCCTGAGACGAGAGATTTGGATGTTGATCTGCTTGCCTTGTTGGCTCGACAAAGCTTTTGACGAGCCGTCGTTGTGGCTCGTAGAAATAGTCCAAACTACCTACTAGTGTAGGGAAGTATGGGTCGAATCCGTAGGGAGCGCGTAGGTTAATAGGGTTAAAATGGCTAGTTTTTTTATGATTAGAAAAACGAGTAAATTACGGAATTGATTGATTGTTTGGAACGGTGATTTAAACTAAATTAATACTAACAATAGCAAATCAAACTACTATCGAATAACAAATCAAATTAACGATAACCATTTACGAATTCACTACAGCATAAGTTATTATTCAATTGAATATCATGCAATGGTCACATAGACATAACCAATTACTTAGTCATATTAATCATAAACACTTTAATCAATAAATCTCGGCATAGCGCATGCAATATTCATTACTTGTCTTAATCCCTAAACGATAGACTCGACACAATAATAATATCACTATGAACTATTTTCCTTTTACCAATTAAATCATTCAATCATAACAATAACCAAATGTATATCATTTGCATTACGAAATGTATTCAATATTCTCAAAACACATCAATACAAAAAATGGCATTCAAAGACATAAAACTTAGCTGTAGATCCTCCGCAATCAGCTATGAAGCTTAGCCTTCCATCACGCGTTCTTCACCGGAAATGATTGTAGAGATCCTCGTAAAGCTTCTTCGGCGATGAATGGTCGGCAGTTCACTTCTTCGTACTCGATCTGTCACTCGGTTGCAGCAGGGCTTCGCCAACGTTTTCAATATTCGGAACTTTTCAAAATGGTCGCAGATCACCTCTATTTACATAGGACGTGTGAATTAGGGTTTTAGACTCTCTTAAACAGCCATAGGGTTTTCACGTCGCGCGTTTTGGGGGGGTACGGCCAAGGCTACTCTAGGCTGCGCTGGAATTGCTCTCTAACGTCCAAACAAACTGTCTTGGCAGCATAGGGTGGCACAGAGCTACACCCCCTCCTACACATTTTGCGCTGAATATTTTCGAGCTGCTTCCAATTGACTTCCTGACCCTGAAACACAAATATGGTGTAAAAGTTCGACAGTTATGAAGTAAAAGTGCATATATAAGCCTTAAAGGTTACCGAAAACACGTAATATTGTAGTCTCATCAAACCTCCGCAACTTAATTCTTGATCGTCCCCGAACAGGCCTTAGAATTAGAACTAACTATGTACCGGTTATATTAGCAGCATCTTCAGTAAGTCTAGGTTTAGTTAGCCCTGGCAGTAATGCATTCAAATTTTAAAATGTTAGTTAAATAACGTTTTCGGTTAAAAGATATTTTCCTTAGAATTTATATAATGCATCTCACTCTTGGAATTTACCCTTTTAGCTCAAGGTTACAAGTCTTAAAACATGTCGGTCTTTTGATCATCTTTTCCCTCTATGCATGTATTCATCAGGATGTTACTTATAATTACCATGGTTATATCTATTTTTTTCAAACTCAAGTTAACCAAAACTTTCTAATTGGTCCATGTAGCGAGATTTAGGTTAATCACTCCCAAACCAGATGGTTTTAGGGGATTAGGCATGAATGGTACTCCAAAGGACTTAATTTCCTGAACCAACTAGGCTACACTTGAATCTTTTTTAGTATAAAACATGATTAAGCTCTCCCCCTTATTGCATGAGTTTTCCAAAATCTTATGAGACATTACTTATACTTTAAGCACAAATATACCTTAACCTACTCGAATTCAACTTACATAAATGTTAACTTTTATCATGACTCTTAACTTAATTCTAGAATTTCCTACTAACACTTACTAATTTTCGAGTACATTTTTCTATTTATCATCATTTTCCACAGTATGATCGGCAAAACAAGAATTATTGGGCGAAGTCTAAGAAACTACATCAATATTAAGCACTTTTAAAAGGACTCGACTAAATAAAAAGAAATATTAAATACATAAATGAAAATGCAAATGACCTAACTAAAACAAATGAAAATAAAGAAACTAAAGAATAAGGAAGGATAGTACCCGATCATTGGTACGGAGGAGGCTGACCGAAGACGGTGTTGAAGAAATCTCCGTTCGATGCCTGGTCTGCAGGGTTCTGCGGTGGTGGTGGATACAAGTGAACGAGGATCTGATCTGGCAAATCTTGCCTACCATGCGTCGGATAGCGCTGATAGGTATCCACGGCAAGGTCGTATAACTGGTACGGAGGCATAGTGTAGTCAACATACGACTGGTATGGCATACCAGCTAGGGAATCCTCGTGGTGTCGGACTCCCTCCTAGTAAGCCCAGTTATACTGCTGGTAATAGGCATTTTGATATGCCATCGCTTTCTGTCCGTCATATATCCATCCGGTCTACCCTATCCTGGATATAATCGACCCTGTCATGGACATGGGTCAATCTACAACTCATATCGTCTATTCTCTGAGTCACATCCTCATGGAAATCCTCGTGACTCACCACAAGATCGTCTAACAACCTCATAATGCGGTTGACATCAGTATCGTCATTACCTCGACTGTGCAAGGTAGACGCTTCCCTGGTCGGCTCTTCACGCCGAACTCCCACTTCATTCACGGTTTTTTGCTCTCACTCTCTCTCTCCTCTCATCCTCAGTGTAATCCTCAAAACTAAAGTAGGAAACATGGCGGCAGTAATATACATCGCCGAGACTGTAGTGGACTAGGACTCGGGTGATAGTGCACCCATCCTCCCAAGGAAAGTAGAAATTAGCCATCCATGGGGGATGACCGTATCGTAGATGACCCATGTATCTTTCATGACTGTCCATGCAAAGGACAGTCCGGGCCTTCCCTCCTTGAGAAGGGTGTAAAGGACTGTAATGTCTCGATGTCTGACCTTTGAAAGGTCACTGTCTCGTGGCAAAATGTTGTTCACGAGAATCTTATGAAGTAGCTTGGTACGCGGAGACAAGTCCTTTCTGTTATAGGCAACATAATTCTCCGCTGCCTCTATGCTACGGTTGAACACCTTACAAACTTGTTCAACCAACTCCCCGGTCCAAGTCTGGTTGGTAAAAACCAACTGGGACTCCGACATATATTCGTACCCAAGTTGGGTAGATCCCTCATTCCCTACTCTGGTATCTAAATTAAATAATTGGCGAAGAATTCTAGCATCTATTGCAACATCCCTTCCGTGCACAGTGCCTATAAGCTTAAATTCGTCATGTGTACGACCTGTTTCTTTCCTAAGTGTCGACATCCACTCTACTACATCAGATTGATAAACGTGAGACCCGCCTAAGTCAAACACCCCCTCCCATCCTAAGTAATCAAAAAGACATAGAATACCATAATCTTCAAAATTCTCTCTCCTCACCCTTTTTTCTATTAAAACTCTCCTATTATATTTCTTATTAAGAATTAATGTCTGTCTCATTTCAGCCGAGTGTGGGGAAAGCAAACGGTTTGGTATCCAATCCACCGGTGCATCGGTCGCGTGGGTGCGTTGACGGGTCCTTCATGACATCTACACATCATCAAATAATGCATGAGGCAAAATCTTAACAATGTAATATGTAATTACACCTTTTCTCTTTACGCTCTTTATGTTTAGACTACTAAAACATGTATATATACTTTTGCACATACATGCATATATATATATATATATATATATATATATATATATATATATATATATATATATATATATATATATATATATATATATATATATATATATATATATATATATATATGTTGAGGTTCCATGGGGCACCACAATGCATTGGGAACCACTGAGAACCAAAAATGCATAATAAATTACTAAGGGTGCACTAGGGGCATTATTGGAATACTTATTGTATTAAAATTAATTAATTATTAAAAATAGAATAAAACTATATTAGGAAGTTAAATATAAAAATTAATTATATTTCGTACTTATCCCACCTTTCCCTCCCTCACATCTCTCTTTCTCTCTCTCCCCCTCTCCATCAATGGCCACCTTTTCTCCATCTCTCTCCCCCTCTCCATCAATGGCCGCACAACCACCACCACCATCGCATCACCACCACCCCTCTTGTGGCAACCCACCTCCACCACCATCATCCCCATTGCGACAACCTACCACCATTACCATCACCCCGAGAAACCACCACCACAACCTCCATGACATTGGCAATCCATCACCACCACCACGACATTGCACCATTACCGCCACGACAACCACCACCACCACCGTGCTTTTGTTGAACGAAGATGAATTAGATATGAATGATGAATCCAACATAAACCCATTGAAGATGAAGATGAATACGTTGAAGATGAACACGGTGCATCCGACCATGATGATGAACACGTTGATAACGAACATGATGCATGATGATGAACGAAGATTACAATAAATTTATGACCAAAGAAAGATTATGATGCATGGTGTTTATCCGATATTTATGGAAGACGAATCCGATGCATCGTGTTTTGAATATGAATTCGATGAAGACGCATCACATTTTGATGATGCATGATGGTGAGACGAAGAAGATGATGAATATGGCCGAAAATGAGAATGAAGATTCGAGATGCATCACGAATTGAAGGATGAACATTAGATGCATTGACATCAAATATGGCCGAAGATGAATCGTGTTTTTAGATGAATTTCGATGAAGATGCATCATGATTTTTGATGAATCCGATGAAGATGCATCATGTTAAAGATGAATCTGATGAATCTGCATCACTATTTTGATGATGCTTGACGGTGGGACGAAGAAGATGATGAATATGGCCGAAGATGAGGATGAAATCATCCGAGATGCATCACGAATTGAAAGATTAAAATTAGATGCATCCACATCAAATCATCTTTTTTGAATTTGTTTAGATTTTGTAATTTTGGAAGTGTATCAATTAATTTAATTTAGCATTTATTGTTTGGTTATTTGATGGAATATTCAATTAATGTAAAATTAAATTTTATTTGATTAGATATATTATTTTTCCCAAAATACCCCTATGCATAACAATTATGTGCATCGCGGATGCACCAATGATCATTTAATCCAAGGGTTGTGGTTGGTTCTTTTTTTGGTTCCCGATGCATATGGTGCCCCATAGAACCTCTCTCTCTCTCTCTCTCTTTATATATATATATATATATATATATATATATATATATATATATATATATATATATATATATATATATATATATATATATATATATATATATATATATATATATAGGGTTGGGTTCCGGTAAGAACCTCATTACCATGAGAACGTGAGAACCTCTCTAAAATTTGTGCATTTAATGTATAAAAATTATGCATTTAATGTTAAAATTTATGCATTTGATATAAAAAATTACGCATATCATGATAAATTTGTCCACTTTATGTACGAATTCATGCATTTGACAAAATTTATGCATTTAATGTTCAAATTTGTGCATTTAGTGTAAAACTTGATAAATTTAAATTTTAAAGATAATGTTAATGTTAGATTATGATATTTATTAATACTGAAAACCAATAATGATTTTAAGTTATAAATTTTATTTTTAAATTTGTGCATTTGATGTATAAATTTGTGCAAGTTGGAGGGTTCTCACGTTCTCACGGAATTGAAGGGTTCTTATGTGATCCCAACCCTATATATATATATATATATATATATATATATATATATATATATATATATATATATATATATATATATATATATATATATATATATATATATATATATATATCTGTGTGTGTGTGTGTGTATACCATATTTTTCGTATTTGCCATCATATTATGCAACTAAAGCTATGTCTAATATTTCAATAAAAATTCAAATCCACTTAGCACATAATATTTACCTTCTTGTTACTTACCTAAACTTATAAATTATCACATCTATGCATATTTAGGTAACCAACTTTTATAAATATATATATTTCATAGGATTTAATTATGAGAAATTAACTAATATAGCATCTAAACATGAACCTTATCCTACATTATCCAAGATTAACATCAAGTACATGCAAATCATCATACTTTGACTAAAAGTCAAAATCACAATCAAAACTCCATGAATGACCATTAAGCTTCATACTTCCTATTTACCCAAATTGTATGAAATATACTTGCATTTGGATGAAATTAACTCTAACATTGATAGTTGATGACTAAAATATGAACAAATCTTTGATTTATCCTCCAACCACTTTTTACCCAGAAACCTCTCAAATGGTTGAAAATAACCACAATAAGAACAATTCAAGCCTAGATCTAGGTTATGGATGATGGTAGAAGTGTTTTTAAGCTTAAAATCGTGAATTCTGGTGAAAAATCAGGAGCAAATCAGGAGCAAAAGGGACAGCCGCACAGCAACTGTAGGTGAGAAGGGTCTCTAGGATTTGTAGAATGAACAAGAAGCTATATTCTGCAATTTAACCACGCCGAGGCATAGCCCTGCGCCCCTCCTACGCCCACCTTTGTTAAAAATCTGATTTTGCTACTATTTTTAATGCGTAGGGTGGCGTATCCCTATGTTTTGTGGTGAAAAATTCAGTCTAAAACTTTTTGTGGAGACTAATTCAATTAAATAAAAGGGTTTATTATGAAAACACCCAACATGTTGTCACATTTTTTACGTTATCATCCCTCCATGTTATTTTTTCCATAAAAAACCTCAAGTTAATCTTTTCTTATTGGTTTAGTGAAATTTTGGACATTAGACCCTGGTTATAATTTGTGAACCGGGTTTTAAAAACTTGAAAAATCAGGTTCTAATGTCCAAATTTCACTAAACCAATAAGAAAAGAATAACTTGAGGTTTTCTATGGAAAAAAATAACATGGAGGGACAAAAACGCAAAACACGTGAAAACATGTTGGTTTTTTTTTCATAATAAACCCTAAATAAAACATATCATAAAACCTACCCTCCCCAACATAGACCATTGTGACGTCCTCGTCACTCAAAATGCTAGAATGACTAAGAATGAGAGAAATATAATTGTGTAACTTTCCTTGCTCAAATTAAAATAAACTCAAACACTTTATTATTTCAAACCTAAACCAAATACTTAAAACAAAACAAAATAAAATATTAAGTTCAATCACATCAGAAAAGGAAATTAAACAAATAAATTGTATTGTTGCGCACTTATTCACTCAAAATTAAATTAAATTAAAACGTCTTCGGAGGAACGATGATCTCTTCAAGTTTGTCGATTTCCAATTGTAGAATCGTGATCCAATCGGATTGCACCTCAAACAATTGCTCGTTCTCCTTCTGATCTGCTCGTTCGTGGTCTTTCATCCTCCTCGTCGACGTCCATCTTAGCCTTTCCCTTTTTGTTTGGTTTCTCCTCCGGGTATTCGGGGTTAACAAATGAGATTTGGGTAACTTTGGTGGATTTAAGGAAATGGATTTAGAAACCTAATTCGATCTTCTCAATCAGTAACCCTAACATCGTGAGCCTAGTAAACCATATTACATTTGGATTGAGATATTTAATGGGTAACTCCTCCGACATTGCTTTCTCTAAAACAAACAACTCAGTTAGCATTCTATAGTGTGGATAATTCGTACCCTGCCCATAACGTTGCCCTCCCAAAGGTTTCCATAATAATGTCCCCTAAGGTGCCATTTGGTTTGAAGGATTTGAACAACTCATTTAGGATTTAGATTTAGAAATACTTCATTGTCATGTTTGGATAAAAAACTAAAAGAAAGGATTTAACTCATTTAGGATTTCATATTCCCCAATTCTCCAACTTTCATAATCCATCCATCCCCCTAGATATTTTAAAATCCTTTCATTTTAGAATCCATCATTTTAAATTCATGCAATCCAAACGACACCTAAGGATATGGTTGGATAACTCGTCCTAAGTGCATGAACCAGTAGAATTTCCTGAGGTGTAATAGTGGTGGTGTTCTGGTGTCATGGAAACAAGTTAAAAATAACAAACTTCCACAGGACCTTAGCTAAAGGGCACAGGTCTCCTCTATGATAGCCAGTGTATGTCTGTGCATCATCTAAGGTCATCCCAAACACCGTAGCTACCATACCTACCCAATGCTTTGCCCAGCCGTTTACACTACGAATTCTAACCCCCTGAATGTCTAATGATGACCAGAATTCCCTAGGACGTGGTACTTCAGTGTCTATGAGAAATTCCTCACAGATCTTATTCCTAGAGACTGTCACCCTTTTATTCCCCACCACAGCCACTAGTTCAAAGTCATGTTCCTCATACTCATCTTGTCACACCCTGCTACCTTGGTTGGCAGCGAGACGTGACGAGTGCGGAAGCGTAACCATAATTATAACGAACGACCACTATATGGACGTTTTCGAAATAATACATCATTAAAATTTAAGAATGTAATAACGTTTTACAAAATGAAAGAAATGAAGTTCGCGTAATACAGAGATTCTAATACATAATTAATGCGTCCAAAAATAATGCAGTCAAATCTCCGTTAATTTCGAAATATGCATGCGACTCCATGAAATGCGGAAGCTTGAAAGTTAGTGTATCCGAAGGCACACTTGCCTTAATTACCTGAAAATACATGCTAAAATACGTCAACAAAATTTGTTGGTGAGTTCAAAGGTTTACACGAAAAGACCAGTTGTATGGACATTATCAGATGCGTTGAATTTATAAAATCATAAATTCCATGAGATGTATTACATAAACCATCATGTCACCGAAACTTAATAAGAATGAGTTTGCCCCGAGCAGTATTCCCATACGTAATATCGTGAGTTGAATATATATGCACCCGCCGTTAGCTAAACCACTAACCCGAGTGGGGGACATGACTCCCAATAGATCTATCCACAATATATTCGCGCTTGCAAACAAATGCAACTAACGATTTCATGATATAAGGGCGGAAATCACATATGTAATACATAATAGAATCGAGAAGTTTTTGTGTCCATATAAAAACGAAGCATGTATTTCATCCCAAAACATAATAATGGAAAAAAATGGGACTATGAAGACTCACCTTGTTGGTTTTTGATGATGTTTTTGGATCTGAGTTAAGCACTTGTTCGAATGGTTGAGACTCGTCCTAATATTTTTACGAGTTCGGGTCAATATCATCATAATACGTGTTTGAATTTTTTTTGTACTTGGGGGTGATGTATAAATATTTTCGTAGGATTTCATATGTTGATACTGATTTGTAGTTACGTTCAAGTAATTTATTTAAAAATATAATTTGTTGTATTAATTCCGATTTACAAAAATGACTTTAAGTAGTTTATTTCCAAGGATATTTTGATGCATGCATGCATGCATACGTACATATGTATTTATATATATATACGAAAATGCATACATATATGTACGAGCATGTGCATCATTACGAAAGGGTATTCATACATTTTGCATGGAAAAATTTCACGAGTATTATGAAAACCGAGTTGTAAATGAAGAGTATTATATTTTAGTAAATGTATTTGATTTTTCATGTTTTATAAATTTTTAAGGTGAAAATAACGTAAATAAGAAAAACTTACAAAAGTTTGAAGAACACTTGAACTTCTTGGCCGATTTTGTTTTGAGAGAGAATATGTGTGTTGGTGTGTTTTTGTGAAATGGGTTTGTCTTCTATTTATAGAAGAAAAAGGGTTATTAAAAATAATGATAAACTAATTAAAATTTAGTGAAATGATGAAAAGAAAAGGTGTTTTCGGTTGAGTGTTGGACAAAATAAGTGTGGCCGATTTCATGATTGTATGTTGCATGGAGTTTAATATTAAAATAATACAAAAGTACAAGCTAGTTGTCCTTTAAAGGACAACTTACTTTTTAGAGTGATAAGTAATATGGGTTTTCAAATTTTTTTATCAATAAAAGTACAAAAGCATGTACGAAAAGGTGGTAGTAATAAATACTGATATATATATATATATATATATATATATATATATATATATATATATATATATATATATATATATATATATATATATATATATATACATACTTAGAAAATTTTTCTGGAATGTTAAACTCGATTCAAGTGTGAATCGAGTTTGTTGTTGTGTCAATCGAGTTTTATAACATAATGCCTGAGTTTTGTCACCCTTTGATCGAGTTTTATGCCTTTGTCATTCGAGTTTCATATAGCTATGGTCGAGTTTTATACAACATTGCCCGAGTTTCTTGCTTCTTTAATCGAGTTTCTTTGTTTAACTGTTCGAGTTTTATGTAGTTTTATTCGAGTTTTATGTTTCTTTATTCGAGTTTCATCCCTTAGAAATCGAGATTTGTATCTTCATCATTCGAGTTTTATACAGCATCATCCGAGAAAATCCTTTCTTTATTCGAGTTTCATCAAAGTGTCATTCTCTGGGTTGCCTTCCAGGAAGGGCTAAGTTTTACGTCTTCAGCCAGACGTGTTGATCCTATGCTAGCGTTACTACATTTGGGATCTTCTAACCTAATTAATTCCGAGACTAGCATATTATTGGTTGTCCACTGTACGTATAACTTAAGTCTATGTCTGTTTACTTTAAATGGTGTACCACCTTTTAGGTCCTGAATTTCTACCGCACCATGTGGGTAGACTTCGGTTACGATGTATGGACCTGTCCATTTACTTTTTAATTTACCTGGAAACAGTCTAAGTCGTGCATTGATAACCAAACTTTGTTTCCTTTGGTAAATATCTTATTCTCAGCATTATGTCGTGAAAAGCCTTGGTCTTTTCTTTATAGATTTTAGCACTCTCATAGGCTTCTCTACGAATTTCCTCCATTTCTGTTAACTGGAACTTCCTATCAACACCGGCATCGTGGAGATTAAAGTTAATATTTTTGATTGTCCACATAGCTCGGTGTTCTAGTTCCACAAGGAGGTGACATAACTTACTGTATACAAGCCGATATTGGGACATACCAATTGGTGTTTTAAATGTAGTCCGGTATGCCCATAGAACATCCTCCAGCTTAGTGACCAGTCCTTATGATCTGGTCTCGATGTTTTCTCTAGGATTCTCTTGATTTCTCTATCTGAAATCTCGAATTTTCCGCTAGTTTGCGGATGATACAGTGTGGCTATTCAATGAGTAACTCTATAATGTTTTAGGAGTTTTGTGAAATGTTGATTTTTGAAATGTGACTCTCCGACACTAATTATTACCCTAGGGATACCGTGACGTGCAAAAATATTTCTCTTTACGAATTTGCATACCACCCGGTTATCATTGGTTCTCGTGGCTTCTAATTCTACCCATTTGGAAACATAATCCACCACAACCAAGATATATTCATACCCAAATGACTTAGGGAAGGGACCCGTAAAGTCGACCCCCAGACACAGAATATTTCAACAATTAGTATTGGGGTCATAGGTATTTCATCCCGTTTTGCGATACCACCTACTTGCTAGCATCTCGTGCATCCTTTGACAAACTCATATGCATCTTTAAAAAAAATGTGGGCCAGAAGAACCCACACTGCAATATTCGGTGGCCAGTTGTCTTGGCGCTGAAATGACCACCGCACGCATATACATAACAATGTTTTAGAATGTCTTCGTGTTCTGAATCAGGGACACATCGTCTCATGATTTGATCTGCACCTATCTTGAACAGATCAGACTCATCCTATATGTATTGTTTTGCCTGAGCATATAAATATTTCCTTTGTTGGGAATTCCAGTGCTCTGGAAACTAGCCTGATACAAAATAATTAACTAAATTTACGAATCTAGGTTATTCTGGAGATCAATATAATTGTTCATCAGGGAAGGAGTCCCTAATGTGATCAGCTAAATCCAACGAGAGAATTCAGAGCCTAGATAGATGATCGACAATGACATTCTCCGTGCCTTTATTGTCCCTAATTTCTAGTTTGAACTCATGTAATAGAAGAATCCACCGAATCAGTCGAGGTTTGGCATCCTTCTTTGCTAATAAATGCCTTAGTGAACTGTGGTCTGAGTACACAATTACCTTTACACACCAAATATATGATCTAAATTTATCTAGGTCAAACACTACGGCTAACAGTTCTTTTTTTCACAGTGTTGTAATTTATCTGTGGCTCATTAAAGGTTTTACTTGCATAGTAAATGACCAGAGGCTTCTTTTCTACTCTCTGGCCAAGCAACAACACCTACCGCATAGTCACTTGCATCGCACATGATCTCAAAGGGTTGAGACCAATCTGTAGATTGCAGGATTGGTGCTTCAGCTAACTTCGCTTTAAGTTTTTCGAATGCTTGCTTGCATGCTTTGTCAAAGTTAAATTCTACATCTTTTGCCAAAAGTTTGCACAACGGCCGAGAGATCGCCCTGGAATCCTTTATAAAATGGTTAATAAAAACCAGCATGACCTAAGAAGGATCTCACTCCCTTGACATTGGTGGGGGTGGAAGCGATGATATCAATTGAACTTTTGCCTTTTCCACTTCAATTCTTTTCTCGGACATAATATGTCCTAGGACTACCCATTCTTTAACCATGAAGTGGCTCTTTTCCCAACGTAAAACTAAGTTGGTTTCAGTGCATCTCTTTAGAACTTTTTCTAAATGTCCTAAGCAGTCTTCAAATGACTTATCAAATATTTGTCGGGAAATATTCTAAGTATGTCAAGCTGTTAGTTAGATTTCTCAAACTGTTAGTAGATTTTCTGTGTAATTACAAAGTTCAAGCTGTTAGTTGAAGTAAGTTCGAGCTGCTAGTTCAAAAGTTCAAGCTGCCAGTGTTCAAACTCAAGCTGCTCAACAGATAGTCTTCAAGCTGCTAAACAGCTCAATAAACAGAAAGTGCTGAAATTCAGGAAAAGATATATTCGAAGATTCAAGCATATCTACTATCAGAGAAATCAGAGTTTCTCAAGGAAACAAATCAGAAGGCATTATATATACATAGAATAGGTTTTCTATTGTAATGTTGCACGTACAAGTTTATTTTCAGTTGTAATTGCTTTTCTGATTAAGTTTTCATAAGCCTCTAAGGTTGTAAAACCCTAAGAACAATCTGTGTTCTTCCTCTAATCAAACAGATTAGAGGTGATTGTAATCATTGAGTTTTAGCAATAGAAGTGATCTTTTATTATTGATTATGTTATTTGTTTTGAAAGTTTTTCTTAAAACAGTAAAGTGTTATTCCGCAAACTTCTTAATTGGACTTTGATTCAGTATAAGGTTATTGGTTTTATACTCTGATTGATTCAAACCAGTTAATCTTAGGTAATAATTTTGATCTTGACAAGTGGTATCAGAGCCACAGGTCTTTCTTTGTTTTCAAAGTCAGAAGCTTTCTTTTAAAAATATTTTTCTGCAATGGAATTTGATAACAGCAGCAATGGATCTGGGCAAGGACTAAAAGTGCCTATGCTCAAACCCACTGAGTTTGAGATGTGGAAACTCAGGATTCAACAGCACATTTAATTTATTGACCATGCCATATGGGAAGCTATTGAATTTCCTCCTCTAGTTGATCCCGAACTTGATGCTGAGGGCAAACCCATAAAACTCCTCCAAAAACTGAACTTGAAAGAAAGGCTAGAATGAATGAAGTAAAAGCTCTTACACTTTTATAGATAGCCATTCCTAATGCTTATCAACATCAGTTTAAAAAGTTTTACACTACTCATTCTCTTTGGATTGCCTTAGAGAAAAGATTTGCTGGCAATGCTAGCACTAAGAGAAATCAAAAGGATCTTTTGAAACAGCAGTATGAAAACTTTTCTGGTGGCAAGAATGAAAACCTTACTCAAATCTTTGACAGGTTTAACAAACTGATAGGTGAGTTGGAGAGTGCCAAAGTCAGCTTCGATCAAGATGAAGTCAACAGAAAATTCCTTAGATAACTTGGTGATGAGTGGACAGTCTATGCTGCCCAATGGAGAACCAAAGACACTCTTGATGAAATAGAGTTGGATGACTTGTATAACAGTCTGAGAGTGTTTGAAACTGAGATTGAAACTAAAAAGAAATCCTTTTCTTATGATCATAACACTGCTCTGCTGTCATCAGCATTAACTGATAAATCTAACTGTTGTGATTTCTTTTCAGGTGCTGATGATAACTCTACTGAAGTTCATTATGAAGCCTTTGTTGCTAAAGATGGACTGTTTGCTCTAATTGCTGAAGATTTAGAACAAATTCATCCAGATGATCTAGAAGAGATGGACTTGAAATGGCAGCATGCAATACTGACTATGAGGGCTAAAAGGTTTCTGAAAAGAACTGGCATATCCAACTTCCAAGCCAGACCAGAAGGCAAACCAGCATTTGATAAATCAAAAGTTGAATGCTTTAAATGCCACAAGCTTGGACACTTTGCCAGAGAATGCAGATCTTAATGTCAGCAGCCACCAAGACGACAGCAAACTACTCAAGTTTCATCATCACAAGCACTTGTTTCTTAAGAAGACAATGTGTTTGACTGGAGTGATCAGACAGAGGAAGAGTTTCAAAATCAAGCACTCATGGCAGAAATATCAAATGTCACCTCCACTGAACTACCATCTGAGGTAAATGCTAAACTCTGCTATCAAACATGCAAAAATATGGTTAAAAAGTACAGAGATCATAATGAAAGCATATGCAAAACTCTAGCTAAGATGGAAGAAAGGAGATATGAGTACATGCAGGCCATAGAAGATCTTGAAAAACATATCAATGACTATAAGGATAATGAGATTCAAATGGGATGAAGGTTCCGAATGTTGTAACTCTTTTAATTGTACAACTTGATGTACATTTGTTGAGGAACATGTTTTTGATATGATTTTCTTATGGAAATGTAACAGGTCCCTTGTGGTGTTGTTTAACCCATAGTGGGGTACTTTTGAGTCCGGTTGAAATTCCAAAGAGAAATAAGATAACTTGAAGTTAACGAACGCACCCACTGTGAGTACCTTTGATTTTAACATGTCTGTAGCTGCTTTATGTTTGCTTTGCCTGCTGAGGCATGTTGTTTCACTTTCGTTTCGCACTCTACTAACTTGCGTATATGTTGATGCACATTCATACTTGTTGTATGTCCATTTCTTTGTTGTGCATCTTATTGATGGACCGGCGGGTCGCATCTGTACTCTGATGTTACTGTGCTATATGACTAAGAGTTGACACCTCTGTGGTCAGGATAGACAGTAGGTCATCCCCGATGTTATGTCTGCCTCAGATGGTTGGTTTTTCTTATGCCGAGCGTCATCTCGAAGGAGTTGCGGCTCGGGTTTGCGTACTTTGTGTACGTGTGGGGTATACGGTATATGTTATCGGTGTTACTCCTGGGGGCATCATAAGGATTTGTGGAATGTGTAAAATCATTGGTATTCACTAAGCATTTGTTTACCCCTCAGTTGTTGACATTTTTACAAGAAAAAGAAAATCTGCTGCGGGACCTTCTAGCTAGGTCGTCTGTTTAAGTAATTGAAGATATATACTGCTTATTTTGGTAACAGATTTTTGAAAATGTTGTAATAAATTTGGGGTGATGTAATGTATTGAGTATGTAGACTTAGTATTGGAACCTGGTAGCACCATAGGGTGTTTGACACATTTGTATAATTTCTATTATGTACTATAATGCTTCCGCACTTTAATTGAGCTTTCAAATCATTATGTAATTGTGTATGGTGATTAATCCTGGGTGAAATGTAAATGGTGGTTATTGTGGCAATGGTGCCACAGATAGGTAGATCCCTAGATTTTCGATTTGGTTGTAATAACTAGATAATTTATTTAGCGTACTCTGAATGTTATGGATTTAGTTTATGTATGCACTGAATTTGAGGTTTATGTTGCAGAATTTGGTAAAAGCGCTGCGTTATTAGAACGGGACGTTTTATATTGTTTCTTGTTTTTTAGTGAAATACATGTGAAGCAAAAATGAAAGACATAAAGTAGCAGTTATTTGTACAAATTCTGTTGTCATACTTTTCACTTTTTTGATATAAGAAACTCATTAGAACACCCGTTTGACTTTTTATTATATCAAGTATTGCTTAGTACCGAGTTTGTTGCACTAACAATCTCTAATCAATATTGAAGAATGTATTTTAAAATATGATTAACACATACAAAGTATTTCAGTCGTCGCTGCTTTGTGCGGGTACACTACTAGTACATATATATATATATATATATATATATATATATATATATATATATATATATATATATATATATATATATATATATATATATATATAATTGAAAACTTTCAAACCTACTTTGTTTAATAACAAATTGTACCTATGCTTCGTAAAAAAACCTCAAGGACCCCATTTTTAATAAACTTGGGTTGATAACGATTCTTTTATACTTTTCTTGGTAGTGCGATAGTTTTTAAAATGACCCCTATGAAACTTTTTTAAAACATCCTAATACAAATTTTTTTTGATCCGTCAACTTTTTGACGATTCTGAAGGATTCCGAACCTGTGACCAATGTTCCTCAAAAGCCCCTTCTCGATACCAAGTTCATTTTGCATTGCAATAATTGTTCCCACGCCAAAAACCCATTGATAATATACAAAATATAATTTTCGTAACATTCATAATTGGTGTTACATAGGTTTAACGTTTGTAAGATTACCGATATCTATTATACTTATCCATAGATTTCAATCAGTTAAATTTAGTAGATGCCGACAAAATTCATAAACCGTTCTTTTTCTTAAATAAGAAAACTATGACGTTTTGTTTGTAACAAACATTTCTAATAATATCTATCCCCTACCGAGGAAGGTCCAAGGATCCCGCATCCACACATGCACAGAAAACAATGATTAGGTCATTGTATAATGTATATCCACATAACAATATTTTTTACAAACATGACAACTTTAACTAAAATAATTATTTTATTCTTAATCATATTTATTTTATATCTCTAAAAGTAAGGATGACTTTATCATTTTAGGTAAATTTGTTATGTATGATAAAAATGTGTTGTATACATATCACATTCCAACCAATTATATGGGGTGACTCGTATGTTTGAATTATCAAATTAAGAGGATGTGTAACAATAAAACCTTATAAGTAGTGTGTGTGTGTATACACACACATATAAGGGTGGGTTCAATAGAAAATCTATAATGCATTGGAAAACCGGTGAACCATTTTATAGTCATTAGATCAGGTGATGCATCATCCACAAGTCGATGCATCACGCGGGAATTTGATGCATCATGTAGAAATAATGATGCATCACGTGGGATTGTGATGCATTTGGGGTGGTACATGAATGTTTTCCAAGGTTTTCCGATGCATGTTAGTTTTCCATTGAACTCCTCTCTCTCTCTCTCTCACTCTCTCTCACTCTCTCTCTATACACACACACACACACACACACACACACACACACACATATATATATATAGTTCAAGTGAGTACTCTTTATTTTGCGAATTACACAAACTAGAACTATGTGAACCGTCATGTTCACATGAACTGCACTGCACTGTTGTAAACGTATGTCAACACTAAACATGTTCACATAAATTTTTTCACGTTCACATAACTTTTAAGATGCTAGAAAGGGTGAATGTATGCAATTTTTTTAACAAATAGCGTTATATTATTTGTATCTAAATGAATATGAAAAAAGTTATAAAAAACTTATATGTATGTGTGTGTACATATGTACATACTTAATTTAGTGCAGAACTATGGAACCAATCTACACCATAGGATTATAATATAATAGCAGGAATAAGATGGTAAATATGTAATTAACATTAAATTAAGGGTAGCCCATCAAGTTTGACTACTAATTTTTTAATTATTATTTTGTCTATTTTAATATTGAATGTATATGCAGTGTTGCATACATGATATATAGTATTACTTCGACGTTGATTAAATGATATAAACTGTTAATTCAAATTGAATGATCTCAATATGATATATTGAATGGTCAACGGATAACTTTTTTGGTATAACTTTTGAGTTAAAAAATAATCATATAAATTTTATTTTAATTTAAAAAAATAGGATATTTTTTTGCCAATGTCAATCTTTATACTGTTGTCAATATTTTTCACTTCTACCCATAAATTAAAATATCATTAATACCAATCTTTTTTTCATTAATTACACACTTGATCCTTTTAATTATGACCATTAGATTAATCTAATCTATGAGTAATATTGATTCTACAAACTACACTAAATTTAGGTTTTGCAATGATGTATGTATATATATATATATATATATATATATATATATATATATATATATATATATATATATATATATATATATATATATATATATATATATATATATATATATATATATATATATATATATATATATATATAGGGTTGGATAATTACAGAACCTTAGTTTGGTGCAGAACTGTAAAACTACTCTATACACACACACACACACACACACACACCAAATGCACAAATTGAGTTTCGGTAAAAACCCTGAATTCCGTGAGAACCACTCCAAAATACACAAATTTATACATCAAATGCACAAATTTAAAAATCATATTTATAACTTAAAACCATTATTGGTTTTCAATATTAATAAATATCATAATCTAACAATAAAATTATCTTTAAAATTTAAATTCATTATATTATACATCAAATGCACATATTTGAACATTAAATGTACAAAATTTGTCAAATGCACAAATTCATTACATAAATTTGACAAAATTATCATGATAGCATAAAATTGTCAAATGTATAAATTTTAGCATAAAATGCTTAATTTTATATATTAAATGTACAAATTCTAGAGTGGTTCTTAGGTTTTCCCGGAATTTAGAGGTTATTACCTGAACCCATCCCATACACACACACATATAGTCTGGTTGAAATAAGTACATCTCGAAATCAAGTTGACTCAAAGGTACCAACATTAAGAAACTGTTATTTTTTTCATAATGATGTTTAAATTAATGTTATACACATTAATATATGAATTTCACACACATTCACACTTTCTGTGTTCTTAAAAATTATGTAAATGTTTATACACATTTATGTGAATGGTCATCCAAGTGAATAGTCATTCACATGATCTTTTTTTACCATTCACAGGATTTATAATGTTGCTCATTTTAACAAAATGTATTATAATGTTGTTTTATACGTGTATGAAAAATAAATATCTGAATTGTCATTCACAACAGGGTATGCTGGAATCTCATGGGTACGCTGGAATCTCATGGGTACGCTGATGAACCAGCAGATTATATAATATGAATATGATTCGAGAGAGTACCACTCATTATGTAGCGCACCAGAAGGTACCACTTTAAAAAAATCTTTTTAAAATTTTTTTTTTCATAAACACGTTTTAAAAAACATTGTAAAGATAATATGTAAATTTCACATATATTCACATCTTCTAAGTCAATAATGTGAACGTACATTTACATAAATTTACATACATGTGAACGTACATATATATGATGCATGATTTCGGACACTTAGAATGTGTGAATGTGCGTGAATTTTATATATCATCTTTGTAATGTTAATTAAAACATGTTTATAAAAAAAATTCAAAAAAAGTATTTTCTACGAGTGGTACCTTCTGATGCGCTGCATAATAGGTGGTGGTGTGTGTACACACATATATATATATATATATATATATATATATATATATATATATATATATATATATATATATATATATATATATATATATATAGAGTCAGGTTCAAAAAAGTACCTCTCGAAATCAAGTGCAGCCGAAGGTACCAACCTTAAAAAACTTTTTTTTAAATTTTTTTCTCATAATCGTGTTTAAATTAATGTTATACACATGATATATGAATTTCACATACATTCATATTTTCTGTGTCCTTAAAAATTATGTGAATGCTCAATGCATATTTATGTGAATGGTCATCCATGTGAATGGTCATTTCACACAATGTGAATGGTGTGAATGACCATTCACATGATCTTTTTTTATCATTCACAAGATTTATGATGTTGCTCCTTTTGAAAAAAAGTCTTATAATGTTGTCTTATACATGTCTATTCAAAAAAAATATATGTGAATGATCATTCACATTAGGGTACGCTGGGTACGCTGGAATCTCATAGGTACGCTGATGAACCTGATTATATATATATATATATATATATATATATATATATATATATACATATATATATATATATATATATATATATATATATATATATATCTGTGTGTGTGTGTATGTATAGGATCAGGTTCTATGGGGAATCATATGAATCGAGAACCAAAAAAGAACCAATCATAGTCCTCAGATTAAATGATCATCGGAACATCACGCGATGCACGTATTTCGTACGCATAAGGGTATTTTGAGAAAATAATATACCTAGTCAAATAAATTCAAATTTTATATTAATGAAGATTAAACCAAATAATTTAAAAAGAAATGCTAAATAAATTAAATTGATACACTTCCTAAATTACAAAATCTAAACAAACACGATGCATCTTCATCCAATTTATCTTCAAACACGATGAATCTTCTTCCAATTTATCTTCAAACACGATGCATTTCGGCCATAATCATCTTCGTCTTTGTCTCATCGTCATGCATCACCAAAATCGTGATTCATCTTTAACCATATTCATCATCATCTTCAAAAGTTATAGAAATTAAAAATACCTTCACAATGCATCTTCATCGGATTCATCTTCAAATATGATGCATCGTCATCTAGGATCATCTTCCATGTTCGTGTTCATCATATTGGATTGTTCATCTTCACCATCTTCGTGTTCATCAACCCAGATTGTTTATCATCTTCGTGTTCATTATACATTTTATCGAATACACAACATTCATTACAATATGTTCATCGTCATCGTGACACGAGTGCATAAATTCAATTGGTGCGACGGTGGTGCTTCGGCGGCCGAAATGAATATAAGTTTGATGCAGCGGCGGTCGGTGTGGCGGTGGTGCGGCGGCGGCCTAGAGAAGGACGCCAGAATTTGTGTGTGAGAGAGAGAGGGGGGTGAAGGAGGTCAAAGTGTGTGAGAGAGAGGGGGAGAAAGATGGAGTATATTAGGAATTGTAGTTATGACTTGATTTGTTTCCTTATTCCTAATTATCTTTAAATATTTTTAAAACTAGTTTATGACCCACGTATTACGTGGATATTTATAAAAAAAAATTATATGTAACATGATGTTTATATATTTTATTACATAAAATAAAATGTTATAAAATATGTCTTTTATATGAATAAAAATTATTTTTTTATGATACTTAAGTATTATGAAATATGTCTTTTGTTTGAAGTTTTAAAATTTTTTATATTAGATTTAAATTTAGAAAGATATGATTTTCATATTATTTGTTTTTTAGAATATAATTGATAACATGTAAGTTGATGATGATGACATATGACATCACAGAAAATAAGTAAAATTATCTATTTGTTTTTTAGAATATAAATTGTATTTATCTTTTATTTAAAAAAAAACAAAATGTATTTATCTTTGAAACAATGAATTGAATTCATCTTTTTATTTTATTTTATTTTAAACATAATAATGTGTATTTTAAAAAAATAATATGTATTTATCTTTTTAAGTGATTTCAATAAAAATAATAATATGTATTTATCTTTTTAAGTGAAATACGGTGATGTCATGTCGAAACTTCTGTTCTCCTTTATTATATATATATATATATATATATATATATATATATATATATATATATATATATATATATATATAAACATGTAACATTTAATTAAAATTTAAAAATAAAAAAATTGGTTTAAAATAGATTATATAATTCTAGATAACACATTTTAGGTAAATTAGAAAGTATTTAAAATAATTTAATTATATTTGTAATCTTTTAGTTTCTTTGTAAATCAATTTCATAAATTAATTGAAATAGTTATATTAGGCAAAATGAGTGGGAAAACAGAAATTACAATAACCGAGGGAATGACACGTGACATGAATTATTTTGCTTTTTGTTAATATAGATAAATAGATAGATAGATTTTTTTTTTTTCAAAATTAATGGTAAATATATTTAACATCCCTAAAATGTCCTTAATGCATTTTGGGTTCTTAAAACTCAATCTATATACATGTATGTATGTAACGTACATACCTTGACTTTTGAGGAGCGTGAGATACTGAGTCATAAACCAGATCCCATATACGAAACAGGACATTTAATCTTAAACGTTAGTTAATAAACGTTAGTTTTAGAGTATAGAATTTCTACATGTAAATTTCTGTAAAGAATAAACCATATTGATATTTGGGAACCATTTAAACGTTACCTGAGCAAATTAAGTCATCTGTATTCTGTAAGTCGTTCTTGTGTCACCACGACTAGTTTAGACCTATTGCGCTGAGTTGGTTACCGCATGCACATGTCATGGTTACTGCATGCACGTGCCATGTAATATTTTTTATAAAAGCAGATGTTATTGGTTAGTTATCGGCACCATTGTTAGAAATCTTGAGTCTTGAGGGTGAGGACCAAACCTCACACCTCCACCTAAGGAGAAACGCCATTGTCAATACTCGAACTCGAGATGTCAACTAAGGGGAACCCCTCACACCTTTATTGGTGGTCACTTGATCACTTGATCTAAGTCAAGTGGTTATGTCATGCATTATTTAAATGATTAAATGAGAAAAATCCATACACAATGACATACACATATAAATAAGTTCGATGCCTATGATAACTACAACTTAACTTAGAAAATATACACAAACGTTTAAAAATGCTTTCGATGCTACAAGTAATTGTCATCTTTGTGGCCTTCATATCCAATACACATGAAGCTCTAGCACAATTTGTACCACCTTACACGTCAATTGTCGTTCCAGTAACCAAGCATACTGATGCTATGAAGCCTCTCTATAGCGTCGAAATCATGACAGCATATATAAACTCAAGATACTTACATGAAAACTTCCTTATAGACATCGACGCTCCATTCATATGGCACGACTGCGTCCTGCAATGGAACATATTTCCCGGAAGTTGCCCCAGCAACACGCTTTGCACCTATCCGGTGTCTTGTGAAGAATATCAATGCACTGATGCTCGAACTACGTATTCTTACAAGAATCCTTCTTGCCCTCCTGTGACCAACAGTTCGACATTACCTGGTTGGGGATATTGTACGTGTCCTGTTAATGTGGTGAACCCGATTACTGGATCATGTAGTCAAGCCCTGTTGAACTATGATGATTTTACAGTGAATACAAGCAACGGCAGAAATGTTTTCAGTGGTTTATACGGTGCGTACCCCAACGCTGCATGTGCATCTTCTTCGTCGTTTGCATCATTCCCTTCGAACGTTACTGGTGTCATGGCATTTTCCTCCTCGCCGTATGCCTTACCAGCATATTTATATCAGCCCCTTAAAAAAATATTAGCTCTATGTTTGCCTAGCACGTCATTCGCTCATGGGATCCTGTTCTTCGGAACAGGACCTTATTATCTTCTTCCACAAGCAAGTGTCGACTTAAGGAATTTCCTTACTTATACTCCATTGCTAAAGCACGTGGATTCTTTCGGATACTTCATTCACGTCAGTTCAATTGTGATTCGACGCAGATCTATCGATGTACCTGGCGATATCACCACCAAGCTTAGTACAACTGAGCCTTACACTACTCTTAAAACCGATATTTATAATCGTTTCCTTTGGACATTTTCGATTTCTACGATAGGAATCCCTCGTGTGAGGCCAATCGCACCATTCGGCCTTTGTTTCAGAACCTTCACCATCGGGCCACGAGTGGTTTTAAAGGTTCCGGATATTGACTTTTATCTTCCAGATGGGAAGAAGTGGACTATGTCCATTACAAATTCCATGAAACAAGTAACAAGAGACGTGGCGTGCCTCGCGTTTCTCGATGGTGGTGCGACAATGGAACCAGCAATCGTAATTGGGGCATATCAACTCGAAGATAATTTTCTGGAGTTTGATTTAGAGAACTGGACTTTTGGATTTAGTTCTTCGTTGTTACTTAAGCAGACTTCTTGTTCTAGTTTTAACTTTACTGTCATTGATAGTAGTTGAAATGTTGTACCGAAAACAAAATATATGAGAAGTTGGCTTTCCTAATGTGACACCCTCTTGTTTTGATAATATAAATCTAATCACCAGGATCAACAAACAACCCAATGAACAAAATGATAATTAAAATTGAATACTTAAATCAGAATTAAGTAGATCCGCACTAAAGCAATAGAATACATGTCTACAGTGATAAAATCTAACTATTACATCAACATAATTGTTTTAGAAGTAGTGAATCCCAGCCCAAAGCTATTACATTCAAGTACCAATAGCTTCTAAAGTCTCCGGAAAATTGAATGAAATGCTTAAGATGAAGGTCCTACTACACTTTTGCCTTTGCCTGAAAACATGGTGAGTCAACAGTAAGCTAATTGCTTAGTGAGATAACAGATTATGCAAACAACAAATATTTCTTTACAAGCAATGCTTGATAATACAAAATATAATTTTCGTAACATTCATAATTGGTGTTACATAGGTTTAACGTTTGTAAGATTACCAATATCTATTATACTTATCCATAGATTTCAAACCGTTAAATTTAGTAGATGCCGACAAAATTCATAAACCGTTCTTTTTCTTAAATAAGAAAACTATGACGTTTTGTTTGTAACAAACATTTCTAATAATATGCATCCCCTACCGAGGAAGGTCCATGGATCCCGCATCTACACATGCACAGAAAACAAAGATTAGGTCATTGTATAATGTATATCCACATAACAATATTTTTTACAAACATGACAACTTTAACTAAATTAATTATTTTATTCTTAATCATATTTATTTTATATCTCTAAAAGTAAGGATGACTTTATCATTTTAGGTAAAATTGTTATGTATGATAAAAATGTGTTGTATACAAATCACATTCCAACCAATTATATGGAGTGACTCGTATGTTTGAATTATCAAATTAAGAGGATGTGTAACAATAAAACCTTATAAGTAGTGTGTGTGTGTCACACATAAGGGTGAGTTCAATAGAAAACCTATATGCATTGGAAAACCGGTGAACCATTTTATAGTCATTAGATCAGGTGATGCATCATCCACAAAGTCGATGCATCACGCGGGTTTTTCAAGTTTTTAAAACCCGGTTCACAAATTATAACCGGGGTCTAATGTCCAAAATTTCACTAAACCAATAAGAAAAGAATAACTTGAGGTTTTTTATGGAAAAAAATAACATGGAGGGACGAAAACACAAAAAACGTGAAAACATGTTGGTTTTTTTCATAATAAACCATTTTTTATAAATGTGTTTGGTAAAAGTATCTGTAACTTTTAGTATTAAATGATATAAAAAGACCTTGATATTAATTAAAAGTTGTAGTTTATAATTATTTGGAGAGTAAAAAAATAATTTTTTTTTGAGCAAAAGCTCAAACTCGTTTTAAATCTACTTCAAGTAGCTACTCATGAAAGGTCTTTTGAGAGCTTTCAAATCTGAATCAAAAGCTTAAGCTCCAATCAACCAAACGGAGCTTTTGAGCTTGTGTTTTCAAAAATTAAAAGTTGAAGCTTCCGAAAGATCTTTGTCAAATGTAGCCCGAGGGTGCATAATAATCGAGAGTATTAAACGCACCCTCTTGTGAAGAGCTTTCTGAAGATCGTGTTTATTTAAACATGAATGTGAAAATAATCATAAAAAAAAGTATTTAAGGTTGTTACCTTCGACTACACTCGATTTTGAGTGGTACTTTTTTAAACATAAGTCTAGCCTTTAAGATCGTCTTAGTTGAAATAACAAGCTGATATTAGCTAGTGTAATTAAGAATGGATGAGGAAAATAACATCTATATATGTTTGACAAATGAATTATATTTTACTAATAATGATATACAGAAATCAAACACATGCATATGATCTTTAGAATCAAGTCAATTATTCTTAGGATGCATGTAAAAGCCAATTCTTGTGGCTTTAACAAATTAAAGTGTATATGTATATATTAACTAATTATAAGATGCTTGCCATACACATGTAAATTATTTTCAATGGATGAGGAAACTTCAAAACATTTAGGTCAAATTCCGGCCTTTCACTCTCCTTGTGATTCCTCCATATTTTGTTTCAATTTAATTAAACCATTGGCCCTTTACAGCTTTTCCTGCGTGCTTCTCTGCTTCGATCGAACCCCTTTAAAAATTCTTGGGTCCCTCAAAACCCATATTTTTTTATCTGATTTATATATATAGACCTAGAGAAGGAAGGAAGTTAGATCGATGGCAATATCGTCTTTTAACAAATATCCAAAACACCTAAAATCAAACAAGTGCTTTGAATAAAACAAGAATTTCTGGTCGATCTAGCTTCTTAATCAAATAGTTAAAAGTTTAAGTTAATTTTGCTGTTGATTTATCACCAATATGATTTAAATGTGACGGGATAATCTTGTTGACAAAAATAATCTTATTACATATTGAACAAGTTGGGTTGGTGCGGTGTGCACACTTGTTAAATATTAATATTAATTACCGGGGGTTTGGGGGCAGCGCCCCCGATAGCAGGGTTCCAAAGGCGGCAGCCCCTGGTGGCGGGGTCCAAGGGGCGGAGCCCCTGGCAATTGCTTTATGAAATTTGATACGAAATTCGGTTGAATCCGAAATATACCAGAAATTCGGTTGAATTTGGCGGTTAAAATGGCGGTTAGCCATTTTGGCGGTCCCGCCAAATTAATACCCACCGTTTTGGTCATTTTAGGAAGGTACAAGAAATTATATCATCACAAATTCTGAGTTTTATCCGATTGAGATTTCGATTAGACCACCGAAATACTTCAATCTAAAATTGTTTCACGACTCTCAGATTTCCAAGTGTTTTTGCAATCCGTATAATTTCTACAAATTTCATATATATATATATATATATATATATATAGAGAGAGAGAGAGAGAGAGCGAGAGAGAACCACAATGCATCTGAAAACTTGTGAAAATCGCACTGCATCACTACAAATGTATCAAATTTCCCGCGTGATGCATCAAAATCCCGTGTGATGCATCACCTTATTTACGATCATGCCACCGCGTTTTTCATGAAATGCACCAAATCGGACGGTATGCATAGGTTTCCATGGTTTTCACGTGCATAGTGATTTTCCATTGAACCCACCCCTATATATATATATATATATATATATATATATATATATATATATATATATATATATATATATATATATATATATATATATATATATATATATATATATATATATATATATATATATATATATATATATACATATATAAATGTATATATATATATATATATATATATATATATAGGGTCGAGATCCATGGAAAACTATATTAGACTGGAAAACTGGAAAACCATATCAAATGCACATGTTCATTATGATAAAATGTTAAATTTCATGTAAAACTATAATATACATAAGTTCAAAATTGCATTATGAATAACTAATTCATATCATCTACATGTTCGTTAAGACAAAATGTTTAATTTCATGCAAAAATGCGTAATATAAACATGTTCATGCATATTGCACGTTTGAACATGTGCATATTGTTATTTTGCATGAAATAAAACATTTTATCCTAATGAACATGTAAATTATGTGAACTAGTCAATAATAATGCACATTTGAACATATGTATATTGTAGTTGTGCATTAAATTTAACATTTTACCGTAATGAACATGTGCATTTAATATGGTTTTCCAGTCAAAAATGGTTTTCCATAGATCTTGAACCTCTCTATATATATATATATATATATATATATATATATATATATATATATATATATATATATATATATATATATATATATATATATATATATATATATATATATATATGGGAGGGTTCTTCTAAGAACCATAAAAAATGTGGGAACCTAATAACCTTTTATGGCCTTTGGATTAATGATAATCAATGGTTGATATATTAGATGGCAATTTTGTAATTATTTTAAACTTTGATAGTGGAGAATCTTCAAAATGTGTGAAAAGAGTATTTTTGGAAGAAAAAAATCTGTTTTTTCTCTGTCTCTCTCTTACTTTTTTCATTTTCATTTTATTTTCATTTCATTATAATTGATTTTTAAAGTAAAAAAACATTTTTTATAAAAAAAATTTATTTTTTCTATATAGAAAATTATTTAATTGCTAAAAAATAACATATTTTATATAGAAATATTATATGTCTATATAGAATATTTTTTTCTATATAGAATATGTTAACAAACATATTCTATGTACAATCTACGTAAAATGTCATGCATTCTACGAAGAATGTCATGCAATCTACGTAGAATGTCGTGTAGAATGTCAAATATCATGTATTTTACGTAGATTACCTGATAAAATATATCAAAAACACATTGAAACAAAAAAAATATTTCATTTAGACATTTTATCAAACACTTGGTATGCAATTGATATAAAATATACCAAAAGACATTGAATAGTAATGATATAGAATTGTATAAAAAACATAAAAATATATGAAATATATAAGAAACGTAACATTTTACATAGATTATGTGTGATTTTTTATAAGTAGTCTTGTATTATATTCTATTTAGATTATCATTTAATCTACGTAGATTATCATGTAAAACATCCAATAACTATTACAATCATTATAAATCTAATATCTTACAAATAATCTTCATTATAAAACATGAAAAATGAATCTGTCATATTATATGTAGAGTATCGACGAACATATTATATGTACAATTTACGTAGAATGTCATGCATTGTACGTAGAATGACATTCAATCTACGTAGAATGGCATGCAATCTACGTAGAATAACATGCAATCTACGTAGAATGGTATGCAATATACGTAGAATGACATGCAATCTACGTAGAATGACATGCAATTTACGTAGAATGTCGTGTAGAATGTAATTTATCATATATTCTACGTAGATTATTACATGATAAAATATACCAAAAACACATTGAATAGTAATGTTAATCTACATAAAAAGATATAGAAATGTAAGAAACATAAAAATATATTAAATATATAAGAAACATAACATTTTACATAGATTATGTGTGATTTTTATAAGTAGTATTGTATTATATTCTATGTAGATTATGATGTAATCTACATAGATTGTCATGTAATCAACATATATTCCTGAAAACATCTTCAGAGCAGTTATTACAAAAAGACTAGCATCTCTAACAGGAAAAGCAAGCAAAGACCTCCCATTTGATTTGGTGGCCTCCTTCCTTGAGAAGAGTGAACTATTACATTCATTATAAATATAATATCTTACAAATAATTTTAATTTTAAAATATGGAAAATGAATCTGTCCAATGTACGTAGATTGTACAAAGACTATGTTCGTCGATACTCTACATAGAATGTCACGCAATCTACGTAGAGTATCGACGAACATATTCTATGTACAATCTAGTAGAATGACATTCAATCTACGTAGAATGACATTCAATCTACGTAGAATGACATGCAATCTACGTAGAATGTCATTCAATCTACGTAGAATGTCATGGAGAATGTCAAGTATCATATATTGTACATAGATTACATTATAAAATATACCAAAAACACATTGAATGTTTATGTACATTTACATAAAAAGATATAGAAATGTATAGAAAACAAAAAAATATATGAAATATATAAGAAACATAATATTTAACATAGATTATGTGTGATTTTTTACAAGTAGTCTTGTATCATATATTCTATGTAGATTATAATGTAATCTACGTAGATTATCATGTAAAACATCTAATAACTATTGCATTCATATATATCTAATATTTTACAAATAATCTTCATTATAAAACATTTAAAATGAATCTGTCATATTCTATGTAGAGTATCGACGTACATATTTTATGTACAATATACGTAGAATGTCATGCAATCTATGTAGAATGACATGCATCTACATACAATGACATTCAATCTACGTAGAATGTCATGCAATCTGCGTAGAATGTCATGCAATCTATGTAGAATGTCGTGTAAAATGTCAAATATCATATATTCTACATAGATTACATGATAAAATATATCAAAAACACATTGAAACAAAAAAAAGATTTCATTTAGACATTTTATCAAACACTTGCTGATATAAAATATAACAAAAATACAAAGAATAAAACTGTAAATCTACGTAGAATAACATGCAATTTACGTAGAATGACATTCAATCTACGTAGAATGACATGCAATCTACGTAGAATGACATGCAATCTACGTAGAGTATCGACGAACATATTCTATGTACAATCTACGTAGAATATGTACAATCTACGTAGAATGTCATGCAATCTACGTAGAATGACATTCAATCTACGTAGAATGACATTCAATTTACGTCGAATGACATTCAATCTACGTAGAATGTCATGCAATCTATGTAGAATGTCGTGTAGAATGTCAAGTATCATATATTCTACGTAGATTAAATGATAAATATATCAAAAACACATTGAAAGAAAAAAAAAATAAGATTTCATTTAGATATTTTATCGAACACTTGGTATGCAACTGATATAAAATATACGAAAAACACAATGAATAGTAATGGTATTCTACAAAAAAGATATAGATTTGTATAATAAACATAACAAATATATGAAATATATAAGAAACATAACATTCTACATAGATTATAAATAATAATGTTAATCTACATAAAAAGATATATAATTATATAACATTCTATATAGACATATAATAATTCTATATAGAATACATTAATTTTTTAGCAATTAAATAATTTTTTATATAGAAAAAAAATTTATTTTTTTTTTATAAAAAAACATTTTTTTAATATTAAATCAATTATAATGAAAGAAATAGAAAATGAAAATGAAAAAAAAAAGTAAGAGAGAGAAAGTGAAAAAGAGATGCATACAATG
>JAANYP010001284.1:0-121245 GCA_020465985.1 Centrapalus pauciflorus
AGAACTACTGCTGCTTGCCACGGTTGGTGAGGGCTTAACAGGTGTTGGATTCACTGTCTTAGGGGTAAGATCTGCTTTCCTATTTGGACAGTGAGAAGCAACATGCCCTTTCTCATGACATCTAAAGCAAGACATCTTATCCATGGACTTTTTGGTTGGTCCCTTAGATCTAGGTGTCTCACTGGTGTCTATTGCCTTTGGTACATCTACAGTGTCTGTCTCTTCGACCTGGTCAGCCCATGAAATCTTCTGTTTTCCTGCAGGTGTTTCACTTGAGGAAGACACAAATTTCACTTTCTTGACCTTGACAGTTGAGTCAGTCACCTTAGGTGTATTTTCAACTTTAGGCTCAGTTGTCGGTTCAGGTAGGTCCTCTAAGTCTACTGAGTTGTCAGTTTTCTCCTGAGGCTGAGGCACATAGTTTGCATTGAACGGTGGAGGAATTTCGTGAAAACCTAGACCTACAGGCTTCTTAGACTGTCTTTGGGCATCTAAGACTTTCCCTAGGTTTAGGCTCGAATTCCTAAACTTTTCCAGCTTGCTATTTGCCTCTGCTACCTTAACTTTGGTCTCGGCTAGCTCTATGTCCTTGTCTTTCAGGCTTTTGGTCAAGGCTTCTACGTGCTCATACATAAGTTCTATCCTAACACACTGCTCACTCAGTTTGTCTTTTAGAACGATTACGTCTTGAGCATCAGCCTTAAGCTTTTCTTTTAAATCTTGTTTTATATCATTTAGGCTAGCATTTTCTATTTTTAAGTTTTCATTTTGAGCAGCTATGGTCTTATGTGAGTCTAAGACTAGATTTAACCTATCATTAGAACTAACACATAAAGCACATAAATCACGAAATAGAGAATAAGAAAGACTAACCTTTGAGTTGTCAGATTCCACATTGGCCATCTGAGCAGCAAACTCCAGCACGGTCTGATCATTCGCTTTCTCTACCCACATCGGACTGCTGTCCCTTGTGGTCTGCTCATCCTCTTCACAACCATTTTCCGTAACTTCAGCCATGAAAGCTCTAGCATTGGACTCCGGATGTGAACTCCAGTCATAAGAACCATCTAGCTGTCTGTCAGAAGTGACATTGGATATCAGACCCGCTAGATTGGCTTGACCAGATGAAGAACTCGGAAGATATCTCTGTTGGGACTGATTTTGGTACTGTCCTTGGTGCTGACTCTGTCCTTTGTATGATTCTACCTTCGGTCTTTGACACTCCCTCGCGAAATGTCCCAATCCCTGACAGTTGTAGCATTTGACCTTAGACTTATCAAATCCTATCCCCTTGTTATTCATCTGTAGATTCCTTCCAGTTCTCTTTATGAATCTCTTAACCCGTTGGGTTACCATGGCCAGTTGCCATTTCAGATCCATTTCCTCTAAGTCATCAGGGTCGACCTGATCGTAATCTTCATCCCAAAGAGCCGGATCATTGATCTTCCCTTGAACGCAATTTCCATATGCGGCCACAAACGAAGCAAGCAGATTCAGATGTTCTTCCGCCGACTTTGCGCTCATTGGCATCTTTGAATAGTTCTGACTTGTAGATGCCTGATTGACTTGAGGTTGCGGTTCTTCCGATCTTCCTAACCCTAAGAACGCGCGATTCAGTGAGTCTTCGGACTCTGGTGGCGATGACGTTTCTCCGGTGAAAAACGCTGTAGTACCCTTCTGATCAGCTGTCACTGATGATTTTGATGTCTTTCCAAAATACATCGCCGGATTTTGGACTTGCTCGTAATCAGTCTCAGCCTTTATCATTTCGAAGTGATATGCCCTCAACGTTCCCACGATGTCATCCAGTGATTGAGCATAGTATTTATCTTCATTCAGCTTAATCATAGCCACGTACATAGCCCATTTGGCTGGTAGGGCATCAAGAAGCTTATTGTTCTTGTCACTGTCCGAGTACTCAATGCCATGACTTTCAAGCTCTGTTATCAGATGATAGAATCGTGTGATAATATCATCCAACTGTTCATCCTTAAGAGCCTTGAAAATTGCAAACTGTTGGGTCAACAGCTCTGTACGCTTTCTTCGTACCCGTGGATTACCCTCACACCTTTTCTGCAGAGACTCCCAAAGTTCTTTCGACGTCCTCTGAGTCCGAAATGTGTGCAAGATATCTTGAGGTAAAGCCATTCGGATAATGGAGAAAGCTTTGTTTTCAGCTTCAAATAGTTTCTTGTCATCCTCTTTCATCATCTGGTATGACAGAACCTTTTGACGGCCTTCAACCTCAGAAACTGGTGGAATGTACCCTTCATCAATGCACACCCACATGCGCATATCGTTGAATCGTACAAAATCCGTAAATCTGTCCTTCCACCAGTAGTAATCCTTAACTTTCATCAGCTTAGGTGGTGCGTTAGCCTTCCCAACTTCGTGATCCATTTCAAGGAATTTCTGAAGGTTTGACATCTTTTCTAAAACAAATTGAATTTAGACTTAATTAATTTAATTCGAAACTAATGAATTAACTCTTTCGAATCTAGATAGATTCGAATGTAATTAGATTCCAATTTATTTGGGATTAAATTCGATTAAGTATTTTAATTCAATTAGATTCGAAATATGTCAGATTCGAACAATTCCTTAGATTCGAAGATGTCAGATTCGAAGGACCCCTTAGACTCGAAGACACTTAGAATCGAAGGCACAACAGAATCGAAATTCAGCAGAATCGAAGCAAAGACTCGAAACAGTAACACACTCGAAACAAACTCGAAACAATATAGACTCGAGATCCAATTCGAATGAAATAACAGATTCGAAACACCACAGACTCGAAACTGACTGAAATTGACTCGAAAGGAGCGTATTTTGGTTAGACTCGAAAATAAAGTAAAACCCTAATTACCCCTATAGATTCGAGCGCCGCAAACTCGAAAAACGGCTAACACTTTGATTTTTTGACGTTTTACGGATTAAATCACTATTTTTCAAACGAAAAATAATGATTTCGACCAAAAACGTGAAAAACGACAAAGTGTTTCCCGAATATGAATTTGCGAAGCTCAAAAACACGTTTTTGAGAGAAAAACCGTCCAACTAGCGTCAAGAAACCTAGAATGTATCTGATGAACACGAAGAACACCACGAACACTCCGTAGGCTCTGATACCACTTGTAAGGTCTACGACTGACAGATCTATCTAGACGCGGACCCGTGAACGAGTGCGGAATCCTCGTTTACGGTCAGACGGACAACTCTCAACCAACGGAAACACGGAGACTATTAGACGCTGAACGAACGACACACGAACGATCCTACGTACTAATTCTCTCCGAAACGGGACTCACCTAGCTGATAAACTCGAGATCGCCTATTGCTTAATTCCTCACGAATTCTGCCAAAGGTCTGATAATATTTCGAATCTATCCCTAATTATAGACCCTGATTCGAGTCTGATGTGGGCCAAACTCGAATCTGGCCCAAAGCCCATTCGAGTCTGTCCATATTGACAGTCTCGAATCTAGCCCATTCGAATCTAAGGCTAGACTCGAATCTATCACAGATTCGAATCCCAAGCCTTTAAACAATTCGAATCTATGGCTACATTCGAATCTATCACAGATTCGAATGCCAAGCCTTGTATTCTAAAATCACCTAAGAACTTGTCTTATCAATAACAAAACTAGACTGCTGTCGTCACACTGAATGTACCAACAATCTCTTCAATGTCCTTCGTCTGTTGGATAATCATCGCATACTTTCCCATTCTGGGTTGAGTACGTTTAAGAACTTGACATGATATCCAGATTGGACTTTGTTACCCCCATTTCTTTTCATCTCACTTACCAGACTGACAAACCGCAGGTAAGTGTTTTCTAGTAATTCTCCTTCTCTCGCTCTAAAATTCTCAAAAGTCATCAGACTGTTTCTTGCTCTATTAGTTGCAGCCATGTCGTATCCCCTCATAAGCTTGCAAACCTCATCCCAGATGGATTTGGCGGTCTTTGTGTTTGTGAGACAGGTATAGATGTAATTGGGGATTGAGATCAGTAACAACTTCCTGGCTGTTTTGTCCCCTAACTTTCTTCTTTTCTGTGCTTCAGTTAAGTTTGTAAGCTCACCTGTTCTTGGTGGAATTGGGGGATTTCCAGTGGGTACACCTGGGACTGTCTCCATGAACACAGATGGTCCTTCTGTTAAGGACTTTTTCATTTCTTCCGAAACATCATGGAAACTGATGAATTCCAAAAATCGTTCCCTCCACTGCACGTATTCTCCTCGATAGAGAATTGGGTGTTTCGTTTCTGATCCCATGGCAAGAGCGTCTTTTAACATTGTGATTGATATATAGGAAACATTCCAAGATCTGATGAATTTTGATTGAAATTGAAACAGTTGATCAACTGTTGAAAATTGATCAACCTTTGAAAGAATGTTGAATGAAACTCGATTGGTTAAGATGATCAACTCGAATGATAAGTTGATCAACTCGATTAACGAATGAGTGAAACTCGATCCAATGTATAATCAACTCGAATCGAATGATTAGATTGATGACCGAATGATTACAAAGTGTAAATAAGAAGTTTCTTGTACTGTAGCCCTAGATCTGGAATTCCGTGCATACACTATTTGCAGATTGTCAGTTTTCTCTTTCTATTACAAGGTCAACCTATTATTAATACTATTCACAACTATGAACAAATTACAGAGCAAACCCTGGACATTGTATTACATCAACAAAAGATATTCCAACAATAAGGATTGAAACTCGAATGATAAGGCTTGAAACTCGAATGATACTTAAAACTCGAATGAAGAAGCCTAAAACTCGATCAAATAAGCATGAAACTCGATCAATTAAGCATGAAACTCGAATGAAGCGTAAAGTTTCTTGATAAACTATTTAATCAACTCGAATGGAACTCTTGACAAACTCGAATGGACAGTTTGAAAAACTCGAAAGAATAGAGGTTAAACTCGAATGGTTCCTTATGCAACTCGAATAACGTGCATGTCCAACTCGAATGAACCTTGATCAACCACGATTGAAATACATATCCAACTCGATTATGTCTTTATGAAACTCGATTGACTTCCTTGTAAAACTCGATTAAAACTATGAACTTAGTTTTGCCCGAGTTTCATCATTTTTCAACAAAAAAGAAGTCCAGATTCAAATTTTTTCAACAAAAATTCATGAATTGATCAATTGTGAATCCTACTTATCAATTGTGAATTACACACAATTGTTTGGTGTGTACACTGATGAGGGGATCAGACCGGGCATCTACCAACAGAGCAAGGAACAGTCTGATGACATTTGAGAATTTTAGAGCAAGAGAGGGGGAATTACTAGAGAACACTTACTTGCGGTTTGTCAGTTTAGTGAGTGAGATGAAAAGGAACGGTGTTACGAAGTCTAATCTAGACATAAATGTAAGTTTCTGAACGTACTTAACCCAGAATGGGAAAAGTATGCAATGATCATCCAACAGATGAAAGACATTGAGGAAATGGATTTCCATATGATTTTTGAGAACCTTCACAACTATCAAGAGGTAGTTTTAAGGAAAATGTCTGAAAAGAAGAAGCTGAAAAAGAGACCGTTGACCGTTTAGCTTTATTGGCTGATAAGAAATACAAATATAAGCTGAAGAAGGAAAAACGGGCAGTCATAAGCAGTAGCTCTTCTGAATCAGACTCATCAGATTCATCCACAGATTCTATCGAAAGCCAACCAATAACAAAATGCGATACAAGACTGGATCAAGAAAGTTTGACAAGAAGGAGAAGTATGAAAAGTCTGGTGAAAGCAGTGGAAGGAAAGCCGAAAAATATGACAATCTGAAAAATCAGCCAAGAAAGATACAGGGCAAAAATGCTACAACTGTGGCAAGCCATGACACTTTGCTCGAGAATGCAGAATGCCAGTAGTCAGAAACTCTGAATACTACACAAGGGAAGGCACTTCTTGCCAAAGAAAAAGAAGCTGGCAAAGCTCTAATGGCTGAGGATGACCATTGGCTACATCTATCAGAACTCGTATACCGACCCCTTCAACGGCGTCTTCGGTCCTCCTCCACCGCCTCCTCCATTTGAGTGATCGGGTACTACCTTTCCTTATTCTTACTTTTCTGTATTTTATTTTATTTTATTTTGTTATGCATTTAATTTCATTATCGTAATTTCATTTTTAGTTCTTAACCGAGTCCTATTTAGAATTTATAATGTTTATATAGTCTGTCATTCATTCCCCAATTGAGTCTTGTTTTCCGATCAGGCCGTGGAACAAGATGATACTTAGAAAATACATGTGCGAGGGAATTGGCTAGTGTTGACAGGATATTTTCGTAGTAATAATTAAAATTTTTTGCCATGTAAAATGAATTCAAGTACGTTAAAATCTATTTGGGCTTATATATAAGTAATGTGTCAAAAGATTTTGGAAACCCATGCAATAAGGGGGAGAACTTAATCATGTTTTAGCCTGAAAAGTAATTTAATTGTAGTCTAGATGGTTCGGGAAATGAAGTCCGTAGGGGTACCACTCATGCCTAATCCCCTAAAACCATATGGTTTTGGAGTGGTTGACCGAAATCTCGTTACATGGACCATCTAGCTAATATAGTGAAAAGAAAAACAGATAGAAACATGGTATTAAAAAGAAGAAAATTTGTTGTAAACATGCAAAGAGGAAAAAGATGGTCGGAAGACCCACATGTTTTAAGTATTGTAACCTTGAGCTAAAAGGGTATTTTGAAAAGAGAGATACATTATATAAATTATAAGAGAAGTATATTTTAACTGAAAATGTCTTCAATTTACATGTTAAGAATTTTGATGCATTAGTACGAAGGCTAGCTTGACATAAAATTCCTAGACTCATTGCCTATTCTTGCTCGTTACTTAGTTAGTTCTGATTCCAAAAGCTTGTTCGGGGACGACCAAGAGTTAAGTTGTGGAGATTTGATAGGACTATAATTTATATGGTTTCTGAGGCATTTTTATTATCATTTTAAGCACCGATACTTTGTAAAATCCATATTATTACTCCAAGTTTGTATTTCAGATCCAAGATGATAAAAAGAAGCAATCCGAGAGAATTCAGAGCAAATCGGGCTGAGGGGGGCATAGGCCTGCGCCACCCTGTGCTCCACATAGCACCCAAACTGTCCATATACGTTCCAGCACATGCCAGCTAAACCCTAGGCGCATCCGGGCGCAGGGGGGCGCAGGCCTGCGCCTGGCCTACGCTGGTGCGGCGCCAAAACGCGTTTTTCAACCCTGGAAACCCTAATCTCGATTCCCTATAAATAGGAGTGAAGGGGCAGCTTTGGAGAGGAGTCCCGACGTGTTTGCAAGTGTGCCGAACTCTGCCGGAGTGGATCTACGAAAACGAAGACGGTGGTTCGCAAGCTACCCAATGGCTCAGATCTGTGTTTGTGACGATCATACGATGAGCGGCTAATCCCGTTAGCCGTTTGCAGAGGATCTTCGACTAAGTTTACTTTTCATTAATTTCTTATGTTTTGATGTATTCGTATCGAGCTAGATCTATTATGTGTATGCAAATGATAAACATTTGGCTATGATTATGATTATGTGTTGCGATTGGTAAAAGCAAGATAGTTTATAGTGGTGTTATTATTCGTGCCGAGTCCATTAGTTTAGGGATTAAGACGAGTATTAATGTTGCATATGCTATGCCGAGAGTTATTGGTTAAAATACATTTGATTAATTTAGTCCCGCAATTAATTATGTCTATGTGATCGTTGCATTAAATTATAGTGAGTAAAACTTATGCCGTGGTGATTCCATGAATGGTTATTCGTCTCTTGATTGTTTATCTACTTCGTTAGTCACTTCATTCTTAATTTTAGTTACAAGCAATAGCAAATCACTACTCTAAACAACTCATTCAAACCCACAATTTCACAATTTAAATGCTTTCAATAAACTTAACTTATAAGGCTTATAACCTAATCCTAATTACGACCAACACTCCCTTTGGATTCGACCCTTACTTCTCTAGCTAATTAGTGTAATTAAGGATTAAATCGGCGAGTCACAACGACGGCCCGTCAGCATTATCAAAGGATTAGAAGATCAAATACTTCATCTATCCAAACAATTGAATGTTTCTCATTCTTCAAATGAATCAGAATTTAATAATTCTAATAATTATTTGAAACATAAAGTTGATCATTCTGATTTATTTTCAGAAAATGATAAAAATCTAATTGAAACTCCTAATCTAGATTCACCTTTAGATCTTAAACTTCAGTTTCTTTTACAGATACACAAAGGCAAAGATAAAATAATTGAAAATCTTCCGGTCAAGGTTTACACTGCTGAACCTTCAAAATCAAAAGATTCAAAAGTTTCTGAAAATACTGATTATTCTTATCAGAAGACATCTTCACAGGAAAAATACCAAGTATTATCAGAAACCGGCTAAAACCAGACAGTTTTTCAGAAAAAAGAGTTTGCACAATTCTGCTCGTTCAAGTTCAAGTTTCTTTCGTTATTCAGATAAATTTTATCATACTAAAAGAAATTTGCTTTCTGAGTTTGAGAGAGAAGATAAGAAATATAATCTGCATTGGGTACCTAAACCTGTACTGAAATGGTTACCAAAACCCGTTTTGAAATGGTTACCAAAACCCGTTTTGAAATTGGTACCCAAGAGTGCTAACAAGTCTGGATCCAAATCGGTTTGGATACCAAAGACATCTTGATTTTTTTTTTTGCGGAACAACAGGCTTCTACTCAGATCAGTGTAGAACCCGAACATTATTGGTATTGGTTTTTAGTCAATTCAGACTAGAACCCGGTCTTCATAGATAATGTCTTTTGTACTTCTCAGTACAGGACCAGAGCTAAACGGTTTTAGTTACTTCAATGCTGAGAGCTGAGAGTTGAGAAAGGATTTGAAGAAAATAAAATTCCTACCTACATTTAATTTAGATACTGGGGTAGGCTACGAAGGGTCTGACTAGCAAGGGTACGAGTATAGGAATGAGGCCCAATTGGCCTTCACTGATATGACTTGGTCGGGGGAGTGGACGGAACAGGTTAATAGAGTCTTTATGCCATTCATTTTCGAGTCCGAGTCCTCCACTTCCTACAGCCGAAAAGCTTTCTCTCCGTGCTGTAAGGAGCTTCACACGATTCTTGTGAATAACATCTTACCTCGTGATAGTGACCTGACCAAAGTCAGGCATAGGGATATCACTGTCCTTCATACCGTTCTTAAGGGTAGGCCCATACTCTCCTTTGCATGGACAATTATGAATGACTTATGGGCCATGTACGACATGAGAGAGTGTACGATCATCCCCTATGCTTGGTTGATCTCCAATTTCCTTGAGAGGACGGGCTCACTTTTGCCCGATTCCCTGCTATCTCCCATTTCGGCGACGTTCAATACGGCCGCCATGTTCCCTACCTTGATTTTTAGGGAAGTTGACGAAGGGTTCGAGATATTCGACAAAGAGACAAATAAGTCATATATCGAGGACTATACTCAGGATGAGAGGAGAAAGAGAAAGAGAGGAGAAAGCCGCCAATGAGGTGGAAGTTCGGCATTCTGAGCCGAACCTAGGTGCGTCTACCTCGCGCAGTCGAGGTAATGACAGTTTTAATTTTGACCGCATGATGAGGCGGATTGAGGATATAGCCGTGGGTGAGGGTGAGTTCCGAGAGGATGTGACCCAGAGGCTAGATGAGATGAATGGGCGTATGACCCATATTTATAATAGGATCGATCACTTAGCGGGTCGGGTAGATCAGTTACACGATGGGCAGAGAGCCCTGGCATATCAAAATGCGTACTACCAACACCATGACTGGACATACTGGGAGGGAGTCCGACACCACGAGGACTCCATGGCCGGTATGCCATATTAGTTCTATGAGGATTACACGATGCCTGGCTATCAGGCCTATAACCCTGCCGTAGATACTTATGAGCGCTATCCGGCGCATGGCAGGCAGGACCTCCCAGACCCGACGCCTCCTCATTTGGTTCCGCCTACTGCACAGTTCACACATGGCCAGAACTCGTATACCGACCCCTTCAACGGCGTCTTCGGTCCTCCTCCGCCGCCTCCACCATTTGAGTGATCGGGTACTACCTTTCCGTATTCTTACTTTTCTGTATTTTATTTTATTTTATTTTGTTATGCATTTAATTTCATTATCGTAATTTCATTTTTAGTTCTTAACCGAGTCCTATTTAGAATTTATAATGTTTATATAGTCTGTCATTCATTCCCCAATTGAGTCTTGTTTTCCGATCAGGCCGTGGAACAAGATGATACTTAGAAAATACATGTGCGAGGGAATTGGCTAGTGTTGACAGGATATTTTCGTAGTAATAATTAAAATTTTTTGCCATGTAAAATGAATTCAAGTACGTTAAAATCTATTTGGGCTTATATATAAGTAATGTGTCAAAAGATTTTGGAAACCCATGCAATAAGGGGGAGAACTTAATCATGTTTTAGCCTGAAAAGTAATTTAATTGTAGTCTAGATGGTTCGGGAAATGAAGTCCGTAGGGGTACCACTCATGCCTAATCCCCTAAAACCATATGGTTTTGGAGTGGTTGACCGAAATCTCGTTACATGGACCATCTAGCTAATATAGTGAAAAGAAAAACAGATAGAAACATGGTATTAAAAAGAAGAAAATTTGTTGTAAACATGCAAAGAGGAAAAAGATGGTCGGAAGACCCACATGTTTTAAGTATTGTAACCTTGAGCTAAAAGGGTATTTTGAAAAGAGAGATACATTATATAAATTATAAGAGAAGTATATTTTAACTGAAAATGTCTTCAATTTACATGTTAAGAATTTTGATGCATTAGTACGAAGGCTAGCTTGACATAAAATTCCTAGACTCATTGCCTATTCTTGCTCGTTACTTAGTTAGTTCTGATTCCAAAAGCTTGTTCGGGGACGACCAAGAGTTAAGTTGTGGAGATTTGATAGGACTATAATTTATATGGTTTCTGAGGCATTTTTATTATCATTTTAAGCACCGATACTTCGTAAAATCCATATTATTACTCCAAGTTTGTATTTCAGATCCAAGATGATAAAAAGAAGCAATCCGAGAGAATTCAGAGCAAATCGGGCTGAGGGGGGCATAGGCCTGCGCCACCCTGCGCTCCACATAGCACCCAAACTGTCCATATACGTTCCAGCACATGTCAGCTAAACCCTAGGCGCATCCGGGCGCAGGGGGGCGCAGGCCTGCGCCTGGCCTACGCTGGTGCGGCGCCAAAACGCGTTTTTCAACCCTGGAAACCCTAATCTCGATTCCCTATAAATAGGAGTGAAGGGGCAGCTTTGGAGAGGAGTCCCGACGTGTTTGCAAGTGTGCCGAACTCTGCCGGAGTGGATCTACGAAAACGAAGACGGTGGTTCGCAAGCTACCCAATGGCTCAGATCTGTGTTTGTGACGATCATACGATGAGCGGCTAATCCCGTTAGCCGTTTGCAGAGGATCTTCGACTAAGTTTACTTTTCATTAATTTCTTATGTTTTGATGTATTCGTATCGAGCTAGATCTATTATGTGTATGCAAATGATAAACATTTGGCTATGATTATGATTATGTGTTGCGATTGGTAAAAGCAAGATAGTTTATAGTGGTGTTATTATTCGTGCTGAGTCCATTAGTTTAGGGATTAAGACGAGTATTAATGTTGCATATGCTATGCCGAGAGTTATTGGTTAAAATACATTTGATTAATTTAGTCCCGCAATTAATTATGTCTATGTGATCGTTGCATTAAATTATAGTGAGTAAAACTTATGCCGTGGTGATTCCATGAATGGTTATTCGTCTCTTGATTGTTTATCTACTTCGTTAGTCACTTCATTCTTAATTTTAGTTACAAGCAATAGCAAATCATTACTCTAAACAACTCATTCAAACCCACAATTTCACAATTTAAATGCTTTCAATAAACTTAACTTATAAGGCTTATAACCTAATCCTAATTACGACCAACACTCCCTTTGGATTCGACCCTTACTTCTCTAGCTAATTAGTGTAATTAAGGATTAAATCGGCGAGTCACAACGACGGCCCGTCAGCATTATCAAAGGATTAGAAGATCAAATACTTCATCTATCCAAACAATTGAATGTTTCTCATTCTTCAAATGAATCAGAATTTAATAATTCTAATAATTATTTGAAACATAAAGTTGATCATTCTGATTTATTTTCAGAAAATGATAAAAATCTAATTGAAACTCCTAATCTAGATTCACCTTTAGATCTTAAACTTCAGTTTCTTTTACAGATACACAAAGGCAAAGATAAAATAATTGAAAATCTTCCGGTCAAGGTTTACACTGCTGAACCTTCAAAATCAAAAGATTCAAAAGTTTCTGAAAATACTGATTATTCTTATCAGAAGACATCTTCACAGGAAAAATACCAAGTATTATCAGAAACCGTCTAAAACCAGACAGTTTTTCAGAAAAAAGAGTTTGCACAATTCTGCTCGTTCAAGTTCAAGTTTCTTTCGTTATTCAGATAAATTTTATCATACTAAAAGAAATTTGCTTTCTGAGTTTGAGAGAGAAGATAAGAAATATAATCTGCATTGGGTACCTAAACCTGTACTGAAATGGTTACCAAAACCCGTTTTGAAATGGTTACCAAAACCCGTTTTGAAATTGGTACCCAAGAGTGCTAACAAGTCTGGATCCAAATCGGTTTGGATACCAAAGACATCTTGATTTTTTTTTTGCGGAACAACAGGCTTCTACTCAGATCAGTGTAGAACCCGAACATTATTGGTATTGGTTTTTAGTCAATTCAGACTAGAACCCGGTCTTCATAGATAATGTCTTTTGTACTTCTCAGTACAGGACCAGAGCTAAACGGTTTTAGTTACTTCAATGCTGAGAGCTGAGAGTTTAGAAAGGATTTGAAGAAAATAAAATTCCTACCTACATTTAATTTAGATACTGGGGTAGGCTACGAAGGGTCTGACTAGCAAGGGTACGAGTATAGGAATGAGGCCCAATTGGCCTTCACTGATATGACTTGGTCGGGGGAGTGGAGGGAACAGGTTAATAGAGTCTTTATGCCATTCATTTTCGAGTCCGAGTCCTCCACTTCCTACAGCCGAAAAGCTTTCTCTCCGTGCTGTAAGGTGCTTCACACGATTCTTGTGAATAACATCTTACCTCGTGATAGTGACCTGACCAAAGTCAGGCATAGGGATATCACTGTCCTTCATACCGTTCTTAAGGGTAGGCCCATACTCTCCTTTGCATGGACAATTATGAATGACTTATGGGCCATGTACGACATGAGAGAGTGTACGATCATCCCCTATGCTTGGTTGATCTCCAATTTCCTTGAGAGGACGGGCTCACTTTTGCCCGATTCCCTGCTATCCCCCATTTCGGCGATGTTCAATACGGCCGCCATGTTCCCTACCTTGATTTTTAGGGAAGTTGACGAAGGGTTCGAGATATTCGACAAAGAGACAAATAAGTCATATATCGAGGACTATACTCAGGATGAGAGGAGAAAGAGAAAGAGAGGATAAAGCCGCCAATGAGGTGGAAGTTCGGCATTCTGAGCCGAACCTAGGTGCGTCTACCTCGCGCAGTCGAGGTAATGACAGTTTTAATTTTGACCGCATGATGAGGCGGATTGAGGATATAGCCGTGGGTGAGGGTGAGTTCCGAGAGGATGTGACCCAGAGGCTAGATGAGATGAATGGGCGTATGACCCATATTTATAATAGGATCGATCACTTAGCGGGTCGGGTAGATCAGTTACACGATGGGCAGAGAGCCCTGGCATATCAAAATGCGTACTACCAACACCATGACTGGACATACTGGGAGGGAGTCCGACACCACGAGGACTCCATGGCCGGTATGCCATATTAGTTCTATGAGGATTACACGATGCCTGACTATCAGGCCTATAACCCTGCCGTAGATACTTATGAGCGCTATCCGGCGCATGGCAGGCAGGACCTCCCAGACCCGACGCCTCCTCATTTGGTTCCGCCTACTGCACAGTTCACACATGGCCAGAACTCGTATACCGACCCCTTCAACAGCGTCTTCGGTCCTCCTCCGCCGCCTCCTCCATTTGAGTGATCGGGTACTACCTTTCCTTATTCTTACTTTTCTGTATTTGATTTTATTTTATTTTGTTATGCATTTAATTTCATTATCGTAATTTCATTTTTAGTTCTTAACCGAGTCCTATTTAGAATTTATAATCTTTATATAGTCTGTCATTCATTCCCCAATTGAGTCTTGTTTTCCGATCAGGCCGTGGAACAAGATGATACTTAGAAAATACATGTGCGAGGGAATTGGCTAGTGTTGACAGGATATTTTCGTAGTAATAATTAAAATTTTTTGCCATGTAAAATGAATTCAAGTACGTTAAAATTTATTTGGGCTTATATATAAGTAATGTGTCAAAAGATTTTGGAAACCCATGCAATAAGGGGGAGAACTTAATCATGTTTTAGCCTCAAAAGTAATTTAATTGTAGTCTAGATGGTTCGGGAAATGAAGTCCGTAGGGGTACCACTCATGCCTAATCCCCTAAAACCATATGGTTTGGGAGTGGTTGACCGAAATCTCGTTACATGGACCATCTAGCTAATATAGTGAAAAGAAAAATAGATAGAAACATGGTATTAAAAAGAAAAAAATTTGTTGTAAACATGCAAAGAGGAAAAAGATGGTCGGAAGACCCACATGTTTTAAGTATTGTAACCTTGAGCTAAAAGGGAATTTCAAAAGTGAGATACATTATATAAATTATAAGAGAAGTATATTTTAACTGAAAATGTCTTCAATTTACATGTTAAGAATTTTAATGCATTAGTACGAAGGCTAGCTTGACATAAAATTCCTAGACTCATTGCCTATTCTTGCTCGTTACTTAGTTAGTTCTGATTCCAAAAGCTTGTTCGGGGACGACCAAGAGTTAAGTTGGGGAGATTTGATAGGACTATAAATTATATGGTTTCTGATCCATTTTTATTATCATTTTAAGCACCGATACTTCGTAAAATCCATATTATTACTCCAAGTTTGTATTTCAGATCCAAGATGATAAAAAGAAGCAATCCGAGAGAATTCAGAGCAAATCGGGCTGAGGGGGGCGCAGGCCTGCGCCACCCTGCGCTCCACATAGCACCCAAACTGTCCATATACGTTCCAGCACATGCCAGCTAAACCCTAGGCGCATCCGGGCGCAGGGGGGGCGCACGCCTGCGCCTGGCCTACGCTGGTGCGGCGCCAAAACGCGTTTTTCAACCCTGGAAACCCTAATCTCGATTCCCTATAAATAGGAGTGAAGGGGCAGCTTTGGAGAGGAGTCCCGACATGTGTGCAAGTGTGCCGAAGCTCTGCCGGAGTGGATCTACGAAAACGAAGACGGTGGTTCGCAAGCTACCCAATGGCTCAGATCTGTGTTTGTGACGATCATACGATGAGCGGCTAATCCCGTTAGCCGTTTGTAGAGGATCTTCGACTAAGTTTACTTTTCATTAATTTCTTATGTTTTGATGTATTCGTATCGAGCTAGATCTATTATGTGTATGCAAATGATAAACATTTGGCTATGATTATGATTATGTGTTTTGATTGGTAAAAGCAAGATAGTTTATAGTGGTGTTATTATTCGTGCCGAGTCCATTACTTTAGGGATTAAGACGAGTATTAATGTTGCATATGCTATGCCGAGAGTTATTGGTTAAAATACATTTGATTAAAGTAGTCCCGCAATTAATTATGTCTATGTGATCGTTGCATGAAATTATAGTGAGTAAAACTTATGACGTGGTGATTCCATGAATGGTTATTCGTCTCTTGATTGTTTATCTTCTTCGTTAGTCACTTCATTCTTAATTTTAGTTACAAGCAATAGCAAATCATTACTCTAAACAACTCATTCAAATCCACAATTTCACAATTTAAATGCTTTCAATAAACTTAACTTATAAGGCTTATAACCTAATCCTAATTACGACCACACTCCCTATGGATTCAACCCTTACTTCTCTAGCTAATTAGTGTAACTAAGGATTAAATCGGCGGGTCACAATGACGGCCCGTCAGCATTATCAAAGGATTAGAAGATCAAATACTTCATCTATCCAAACAATTGAATGTTTCTCATTCTTCAAATGAATCAGAATTTAATAATTCTAATAATTATTTGAAACATAAAGTTGATCATTCTGATTTGTTTTCAGAAAATGATAAGAATCTAATTGAAACTCCTAATCTAGATTCACCTTCAGATCTTAAACTTCAGTTTCTTTTACAGATACACAAAGGCAAAGATAAAATAATTGAAAATCTTCTGGTCAAGGTTTACACTGCTGAACCTTCGAAATCAAAAGATTCAAAAGTTTCTGAAAATACAGATTATTCTTATCAGAAGACATCTTCACAGGAAAAATACCAAGAATTATCAGAAACAGGCTAAAACCGGACAGTTTTTCAGAAAAAAGAGTTTGCACAATTATGCTCGTTCAAGTTCAAGTTTCTTTCGTTATTCAGATAAATTTTATCATACTAAAAGGAATTTGCTTTCTGAGTTTGAGAGAGAAGATAATAAATATAATCTGCATTGGGTACCTAAACCTGTACTGAAATGGTTACCAAAACCCGTTTTGAAATGGTTACCAAAACCCGTTTTGAAATTGGTACCTAAGAGTGCTAACAAGTCTGGATCCAAATCGGTTTGGATACCAAAGACATCTTGATTTTTTTTTGCAGAACAACAGGCTTCTACTCACATTAGTGTAGAACCCGAACATTATTGGTATTGGTTTTTAGTCAATTCAGACTAGAACCCGATCTTCATAGATAATGTCTTTTGTACTTCTCAGTACAGGACCAGAGCTAAATGGTTTTTAGTTACTTCAATGCTGAGAGCTGAGAGTTGAGAAAGGATTTGAAGAAAATAAAAATCCTACCTACATTATGTCTGCTAGGTAAACCACATAATCTATCAAGCCCTAGGAGCCTTGATATTGAAAAAGACATCATGAACCCAGTGAAGCATTCACTTAACCCCACCAACCTCTCAGTTATCTCTCAAAAGATTTATGTTTCAATGATCACAGAGATATATCACATCCTATCAATAAATCGTTTGGATATTATTGATATTGAAACCAGGAAGATGTTTTGCTTCATTCTCCGACTTCATTTGATGCACTTTGTGTCTAGAGCTAATTATATACACTTTTAGGACACATCGAGTCTAGCAGTCTGCGTGACTGTAAACTGCTAGTCCAAAGTGACTAAGCCGGAACAAATAAGAGTGATTCTTTCTTGATAAAGGATTTCACGATGACTATTTGGAAATCCTACCAATGTTAACATCACGCTAGTGCTGACTGTAGGTCACATAGATTATGTCTATTGTGCACACAGGACTCCTATATGGACCTGGACTCTATTACTTACAAAATGAATTTGTTTCATTTTTCACAGAGTTGAAAAGCTTTGTTTGTCTTGAAAGCATATAGTATATTTTTGAGGGGGAGTGTTCTATTTGTTCTATATAGGGGGAGAGAATATCATTTTGACGGGGAGAGAGACAATTTGTAATATTTCTGAGTTGTAATTTTCATTATAATTTTTGTTGTATTCTACTACTGTAAATTCACTACATCTACGTCTCTGAAGATTTCGCATAATGTTCATATATCTTATGATCATCATGAGGGGGAGAAAAACTATATTTAAGAGATATCTGCTGAAGTAGTTTGAAGACAATTGCAATAACAGTTCAAGACAATTGCGACAACTGCAAAAGATATGAAGATGAAAAATGATATGGTGTTATTGATTGATCAAGGAAGAGAATCAAATGATATTCACGTTTCAAGGGGAAGAGTTTGCTAAAAAAAAAAAGAGAAGATCAGAGAAGAAGAAATATGAAGATCAGAGAGAGACAAAGAAGTTCAGAGATCAAAGAGAAGAAAATAGAAAAGGATTGAAGTTCCTGATTTGAACTTTATCTGAAAAATTGCTTTCATCTCTAATGGGGGATATTGTTGGGTACAAATATTAATAGAGATGAAAACAATTAATTGTAAAAGTTCAGGGGGGTATTTTGTAAAAACTAAATACTTTGTATTTTGTGTAAATAGATTTAGAGTGTACTGTTCACACATGAATTGGTACATACATGTGATACGGATTGAGAGAAAGAGTTGATAGTGTACTGTGCAAGAAACATCAAGAACCAAATGTAATATTCTTTCTCAATATAATCATTCAGCATTTTGTGTTTAATTGTTGTACTTATTGTTTCATTGTGATATGAATTGCAAGTTATTGAAATATCAAGTTTTGAAATAATTAAATTAATGAATTAGGGTATAGATGATATTAATGATGTTTAAATGGGATATATATGTGATATTATTAAGATAAGTTGGTAATATGTGAAATTATGAAGTTTAGGAGAGATATATATGATATTAAAATTTTAAATTTGGTAAATATGAAATAAACTAGACTCTAAATATATAGGATAAATATATATAATCTTATTGTTAACATAAAATATACACAAATAATAACATTGGATAACAAATTATAATTCAAATACTAGATTAAATATGAAAATCAAAAAAAGTAAACTAGAAAAAAAGAACAATAGTTATAAAACGAAATCAATCTTGAAAAAAAATTGAAACTAATGTATGTAGAAAACAAAAGATATATAGTAAACTAAAAAAAATGCAATACAACTATAAATTCGAAAAGAAAAAGAAAAGAAAGAATATAATACATAATCATTTAATTGTATATAGAAAACTGCAGGAAAAGAAAATAAGAAAATAAAATAAGACGATATGATTTGATTACAAACGAGCGAAAATATAATAAAATTTTTTTTATTGTTAATGATAATTTCTTTTACTATGAAGAATTTACATTGTAACATCCCGGATTTGAGCCTGGTACGTGGATTTAATTTATTGGCTCATTATTTTAATAATTATTGCGTGTTCCAATTAAATTCCATTTCGTGGATTTAACGTGTCAAAATTGAGTGATACGTGTCTCCGAGCTAACAATTAGAGGATTAATTATCTCCTTGAGATCGTGGATTTAATTGGGTTCTAATGATATAATTTGTGAAAAAGTGATATCGGGTTCGGATTTATCGGGTTCGGGGTTTGTTTAATTGAGGAACTGGATATATATGAAGGTCTGTGACCTTATCTCCTTCATTCTTCCCTCATCTAAACTTAGAAAGTGTGTGTGTGAATTGTGTAAACCCTCCAGCAGAAAGGTGAAGCCAAGCAATCGAAATTGAAATCAAGTTGGGTGTTGTACCTGCTTCATCTTCTTCCTTCTCCCTTTGTGTTTTTGAGATCTTGAAGGTAAGAACCCATGATTTTGGTACCTAAAATCTTGAGATATGTTGTATTATGTTGGGAAATTTGATCCTTGTAGTTATATGGGTCGAATATGATTGAGTTATGTGTATTTTGTTGCTGAAAATCGAGTGAGGAGGGATTAAATCCCTTGGTTCAGCTATGGAGTTCGAAGAGCAGAGCTGGGAACAGGCGGCTGGTCGCGGCGCGACGCGCAGGGGGCCGCGGCGCACGCACAGAAACCTTGAGGCGCGGCGCGACTGCAGGGGGGCGCGGCGCGGAAATCAGTCTGCCAGAGAATCTTGGTTTAGTTTTATAAGAGAGTGGTGAGTCATTAGTTGGTCGGATTCCTTCGGGATATTGTTGAATTGAGTTGTTTGGGATATTGGGTCTCGATAGGAATTCCGTAAAAGGGTTTCGGGGATCGGTTAATTATCCGAGATTGTGTTTCGGGTTTATATTGATTGTGATAGCTATGTTTGATTGAATTGCATAGCTATCGAGCTTGTGTTAATGTGTGAGACCCGTGATGTGTACAGGTGTTAGCCGATCGCGTGCCGAGCCACATTGAGAGTTCCGGGTTTCGAATCAAGTTTCGGGTAGTCGGTGAGTACTCGAGTTCTTTTCAAACGCACGTGCATTCTTTCGAGTCGTGTATGTGGTTGTGATATATATGTGTAAGAGACTGTGACAGCGTGCAGGTATGAGTTTCTCTACCCTATACGTGCTATGTGTGTTTGAATTGTAGGTGTCCGCGATATGTGATCGCGCAGGCTGACTGTCCCTAACCAGTCACGAGATATGAGGCTGTATATATACGACAGTGATATTGCCAGGTCGCTCCTATGCCTATTGAGTAGCTAACCGCTGCTGTGTGCGACCTGTTAGCTGGGGAACGTGGTCCCCTTTTGAGCAGAGATATGTGTTATGCATCGAGTTGCATATGTGTGCTGAGATATATGTGTTGTGTATGCTATGTGATCTTACCTGCCGTGTCTAACCCTCGCGTACTCACGAGCTGTCCAGCTTATGTTTTCGAGTCCTGTGTGTGTCTCAGGCAGTCATATCGTGGGGTCGCAGCCGCAGTCGCAGCAGCCGAAATGATTCAGAGGTCGAGGGTGTTTGTTGATTACCGTTGTTAGACCTTAGAGCTGTTGTCTGTCTTTCGTACTTGATCAGCGATGTGTTAGCTATCAGTAGTTGTTGTTTAATAGATAATTCAGTATCTATGTATCTGCCTCATCATGTGATTTGATTTATGACAGCTTGTATGATAAAGTTTTAATTAGCAGTGTTTTCCGCTAATCCTGTGACATGTGCATTATGAGATGATTGCGTTATTGCCACCTGTGTATTGTATTGACGTGGCATTTGTGTGAGAATTGTGGGTGTTACAGCTTGGTATCAGAGCTTGTGGTTTCAGTATTGAGTATCAGTGGATGCTTGAGCTCTTACCGTGTTCAGATCCGTGGGATTCTTTCCTGAGACTGAGTTTAGCGGAATTAACTGGCCTAGCTTATTGTATAACGCTGGGTGGTCGATCTGTTATCTTACCTTTGTGATATGTGCAGGTAGTTATGGCAGATCATGGTGAGGGATCAGGGCCCAAGAGACCAGCGGGAGATGAGTATGTCCGCCGGTCAGAGATGTTATCAGTGTTGACTGAGTTCTATAGAGAGAGGGACAGAGAGAGAGAGCAGCAGCGACAGAGAGCTGATCCGCCGCCAGTGTCTAGTGCTGAGACAGTGGTTGGGGCATCTTCTTCTTCTGCTCCTCGAGGTGGGTCCTTTAAGGACTTTATGGCAGGAGCCCCACCTCAGTTCCGAGGCGGTGGTGAGCCGGGTGCGGCTATGGCTTGGGAGAGAGAGATAGAGGCAGCATTCCGAGTTGCCCATGTCGACCCTCGTGATATGGTCGGCTATGCGGCTTATCAGCTAAGGGAGGGGCTTCACAGTGGTGGAAGTCCATTGAGTCATCCATGACTACTGCAGCAGCTTATGCTATGACATGAGATCAGTTTCGTGCTATCTTTGAGTTACAGTATATTCCCCGCGATGAGCGCCGGGAAATGGAGCGTTGTTTTCTACATCTTCAGCAGGGCAGCATGTCAGTCCAGCAGTATGTAGACCGATTTAATGAGTATGCTCAGTTTGCACCCCAGCACGTGGATACAGAGATTCGTAAGGCTGATGCCTTTATCGATGGGTTGAGATCTGATATTCGGGAGTTCGTTGGGCTTCACGACACTCCTACATTTGCGAGAGCCTTGGAGTTGGCCCGTGTTAGAGAGAGGGAGATCGAGAGGCAGAGGGGTCAGCCTCCGACCCAGAGACAGAGGACAGAGACGTTTGAGCAGTCCCGTAGCTACTACCGAGAGCCCCAGGAGTCCCAGAGAGAGAGACAGCCGGAGCAGCAGCAGGTTCAGGGGCAGGGTTCGGGGTTTCGCAGAGACAGAGACAGAGGCAGAGATCGTAGATCCCGGAGGTTTGGGCAGTATCAGGGATCAGGGACGGCCAGTCAGAGTCAGGGGCAGACTTCCCGATATAGTGCTCCGAGTCAGAGTCAGAGCAGCGTGGGGCAGGGGTCCCAACCATCAGGGAGCCGGACAGACAGTTCAGCTGGGGAGAGAGACTGTCCGAGATGTCGCCGTCGCCATTCTGGTCCTTGTACGTCAGAGCAGCCCAGATGTTACCGCTGTGGTCAGTATGACCATACGTCTTTTACTTGTACCTCGAGGGATTCTCTGTGCTTCCGCTGTGGGAGGCCAGGTCATATTGTGAGAGATTGTCCAGATGCACCGCCTGCGGTACAAGGAGCGAGTACCAGCAGTGGAAGAGCTGAGCCGTCATCTTCGAGCCGTCGAGAGTCAGCGCCTAGGGGTCGAGGTAGAATATTTCAGGCTACGGCAGAGGAGGCCCGCGAGTCTACAGACGTTGTTTCTGGTACGTACATTCTGAACGGGCTTAGTGCTCGTATTTTGTTTGATTCTGGAGCAGATCGCTCGTATGTGTCTGTTGTGTTCTGTGCATATTTTTTTGTGCCTCCTACTGTTTTATCTGTGCCGTTAGTCGTTGAGAGAGTAGACGGTAGTACTGCTTTAGTGAGTCGGGTATACAGAGATTGTGTTCTTGAGATAGATGCTCACCGGTTTTCGATCGATCTACTGCCGATAGAGATTAGCAGTTTCGATGTGATAGTGGGTATGGACTGGATGACAGCCAGGCAGGCCGATATCTTGTGCGCGAAGAAGATGATCCGGATACCCATTTCAGACAGTGAGACAGTGACAGTGTATGGCGAGAGGCGCCGAGGCGAGATCGGTATTGTGTCGATGGCAAGAGCTCAGAGATATGTTGCGAAGGGGTGCGAGACCTTTCTGGCTTATGTTGTTGACGCCAGATTAGAGAAGAAGACTTTAGCGGATATACCCGTAGTTCGAGAGTTCCCTGAGGTATTCCCAGAGGAGTTGCCTGGGTTACCGCCAGATCGTCAGGTCGAGTTTCATATTGACCTTATCCCTGGAGCGGTGCCTATTGCGAAGACGCCGTATAGGCTGGCACCTACTGAGATGAGAGAGATGATGTCGCAGCTTCAGGAATTGCTTGATCGTGGATTTATCCGTCCGAGTTCGTCCCCGTGGGGAGCTCCAGTGCTGTTCGTGAAGAAGAAGGACGGTTCTATGCGGATGTGTATTGACTATCGAGAGTTGAATAAAGTGACGGTGAAGAACCGTTACCCGCTTCCACGTATCGACGATCTGTTTGACCAGTTGCAGGGTTCGAGTTTCTTCTCGAAGATAGATCTGAGGTCGGGTTATCATCAGTTGAGAGTTAGAGATGAGGATGTGCCGAAGACTGCGTTTCGGACGAGATACGGCCATTATGAGTTCCTAGTCATGCCTTTCGGACTGACTAACGCACCCGCGGCATTCATGGATCTGATGAACAGGGTGTGTAGATCTATGTTGGATCGATTCGTGATAGTGTTCATCGACGACATTCTGATTTATTCGAGGAGTGCCGAGGACCACGAGCAGCACTTGCGAGAGGTTTTATCTGTGCTGCGAGAAGAGCGACTTTATGCGAAGTTCTCCAAGTGTGAGTTCTGGTTGCGCGAGGTCCAGTTTTTGGGGCATGTTGTGAGCGCCGAGGGTATTTCAGTGGATCCGGCGAAGATAGAGGCCGTGATGAGTTGGGAGCCGTCGAGGACTGTGCCCGAGATCCGTAGCTTTTTGGGCCTAGCCGGGTATTATCGCCGCTTCATTCAGGACTTTTCGAGGATTGCCAGGCCGTTGACGAGATTGACACGGCAGTCCGTTCCTTTTGTGTGGTCCGATGAGCAGGAGTCGACTTTCAGAGAATTGAAATCCTGGTTATGTCAGGCACCAGTGTTAGCATTGCCCGAGGGTGCAGAGGATTTCGTGGTCTACTGTGATGCGTCAGGTACCGGGTTGGGATGTGTTCTGATGCAGCGAGGCAAGGTAATTGCGTATGCGTCGCGACAGCTGAAGACCTACGAGGAGAATCATACCGTGCACGACCTTGAGTTAGATGCGATAGTGTTCGCTCTGAAGATATGGCGTCATTATCTGTACGGTTCGCGGTTCGTGGTTTATACCGATCACAAGAGTCTTCAGTATCTGTTCAGTCAGAAAGAGTTGAATATGAGACAGCGGCGCAGCCTTGAGTTATTGAAAGATTATGACTGCGAGATTCAGTACCATCCTGGTAGGGCCAATGTGGTAGCTGATGCGTTGAGCCACAAGGCGTGCAGCCAGACGGTAGTTTCCCGAACAGCGAGGCTCGAGGTTACATCGACTCTTGTGGAGAGTCTGAGGCATGCTCAGTTAGAGGGTTTGCGAGCCGAGAATGTGAAAAGAGAGTGTCTTGCAGGGCAGCTTGAGATGTTGAGCAGAGATAGCAGAGGTTTGTGGGCGTTTCATGATCGGGTGTGGGTTCCGAGAGTCGGTAATCTGCGGCAGCTGATTCTAGATGAGTCGCATCGTTCGAGATTGTCTATTCACCCCGGGAGCACCAAAATGTACAGAGATCTGCGCGAGTTCTATTGGTGGCAAGGGATGAAGCGAGATGTGGGCCGATATGTCGAGGAGTGTATGACTTGTCTACGTGTGAAAGCCGAGCATCAGAAGCCTCACGGACATTTGCAGCCTTTAGAGATCCCAGAGTGGAAGTTGTATCATATTACTATGGACTTCATCGTTAGACTTCCGCTCACCGTTCGAGGCAACGATATGATCTGGGTGATTGTAGATCAGTTGACTAAGAGTGCTCATTTCTTGGCAGTGAGAGGCACCATCACTATGGATCAGTTAGCCCGGTTGTATATCAGTGAGATAGTGTCGAGGCACGGCGTTCCGATGTCGATTACGTCTGATAGAGATACGCGGTTTACTTCGAGGTTCTGGCAGAGCTTTCAGCGCGAATTAGGGACGAGAGTTCAGTTGAGTACCGCGTACAGACCTCAGACAGACGGGCAGACAGAGCGGACGAATCAGACTCTTGAGGATATGCTCCGAGCTTGTGCGATCGATTTCAGTGGTAGTTGGGACGTTCACTTGCCGTTAGTCGAGTTTGCGTACAACAACAGCTACCATTCGTCTATCAAGATGGCTCCATTTGAGGCACTATATGGGCGTAAGTGTCTAACCCCTGTGTGTTGGGGCGAGGTCGGCGAGCGACCTATCAGTGGGCCCGAGTTGCTATAGGAGACGAGCGACAAGGTGGCGGTCATCCGCGAGCACATGAGAGTGGCACAGAGCCGGCAGAAGAGTTATGCCGATCGTCGTCTGACCGAGATCGAGTTCAGTGTTGGGGACCGCGTCATGCTGAAAGTATCGCCGTGGAAAGGAGTTATTAGATTCAGACATAGAGGTAAGCTGAGTCCGCGGTACATCGGTCCATTCGAGATTATCGCCAGAGTCCGAGATCAGGCTTATAGACTGAGATTGCCTCCCGAGTTGGCCGGAGTCCACGATACATTTCATGTGAGCTACCTGAGAAAGTGTCTGGCCAAAGATGATCAATTTGTGCCGTTATCCGAGATCACCGTGGATTCTCATCTGAGGTATGTTGAGCAGCCTGAGGCGATTACTGATCGAAAGGTGAAGAGATTGCGGAATAAAGAGATCGCGCTAGTACTCGTTCAGTGGAGGCATCATAAGGGTACTAGTGCCACCTGGGAGCCCGAGGCCGAGATGAGAAGCCGATATCCGCAGCTATTCCCGAGTCCGAGCTAGATTCCGGGACGGAATCTTTTTAAGAGGAGAGGATTTGTTACATCCCGGATTTGAGCCTGGTACGTGGATTTAATTTATTGGCTCATTATTTTAATAATTATTGCGTGTTTCAATTAAATTCCATTTCGTGGATTTAACGTGTCAAAATTGAGTGATACGTGTCTCCGAGCTAACAATTAGCGGATTAATTATCTCCTTGAGATCGTGGATTTAATTGGGTTCTAATGATATAATTTGTGAAAAAGTGATATCGGGTTCGGATTTATCGGGTTCGGGGTTTCTTTAATTGAGGAACTGGATATATATGAAGGTCTGTGACCTTATCTCCTTCATTCTTCCCTCATCTAAACATAGAAAGTGTGTGTGTGAATTGTGTAAACCCTCCAGCAGAAAAGTGAAGCCAAGCAATCGAAATTGAAATCAAGTTGGGTGCTGTACCTTGCTTCATCTTCTTCCTTCTCCCTTTGTGTTTTTGAGATCTTGAAGGTAAGAACCCATGATTTTGGTAGCTAAAATCTTGAGATATGTTGTATTATGTTGGGAAATTTGATCCTTGTAGTTATATGGGTCGAATATGATTGAGTTATGTGTATTTTGTTGCTGAAAATCGAGTGAGGAGGGATTAAATCCCTTGGTTCAGCTATGGAGTTCGAAGAGCAGAGCTGGGAACAAGCGGCTGGTCGCGGCGCGACGCGCAGGGGGCCGCGGCGCGACGCGCAGAAACCTTGAGGCGCGGCGCGACTGCAGGGGGGCGCGGCGCGGAAATCAGTCTGCCAGAGAATCTTGGTTTAGTTTTATAAGAGAGTTGTGAGTCATTAGTTGGTCGGATTCCTTCGGGATATTGTTAAATTGAGTTGTTTGGGATATTGGGTCTCGATAGGAATTCCGTAAAAGGGTTTCGGGGATCGGTTAATTATCCGAGATTGTGTTTCGGGTTTATATTGATTGTGATAGCTATGTTTGATTGAATTGCGTAGCTATCGAGCTTGTGTTAATGTGTGAGACCCGTGATGTGTACAGGTGTTAGCCGATCGCGTGCCGAGCCACATTGAGAGTTCCGGGTTTCGAATCAAGTTTCGGGTAGTCGGTGAGTACTCGAGTTCTTTTCAAACGCACGTGCATTCTTTCGAGTCGTCTATGTGGTTGTGATATATATGTGTATGAGACTGTGGCAGCGTGCAGGTATGAGTTTCTCTACCCTATACGTGCTATGTGTGTTTGAATTGCAGGTGTCCGCGATATGTGATCGCGCAGGCTGACCGTCCCTAACCAGTCACGAGATATGAGGCTGTATATATACGACAGTGATATTGCCAGGTCGCTCCTGTGCCTATTGAGTAGCTAACCGCTGCTGTGTGCTGCCTGTTAGCTGGGGAACGTGGTCCCCTTTTGAGCAGAGATATGTGTTATGCATCGAGTTGCATATGTGTGCTGAGATATATGTGTTGTGTATGCTATGTGATCTTACCTGCAGTGTCTAACCCTCGCCTACTCACGAGCTGTCCAGCTTTTGTTTTCGAGTCCTGTGTGTGTCTCAGGCAGTCATATCGTGGGGTCGCAGCCGCAGTCGCAGCAGCCGAAATGATTCAGAGGTCGAGGGTGTTTGTTGATTGCCGTTGTTAGACCTTAGAGCTGTTGTCTGTCTTTTGTACTTGATCAGCGATGTGTTAGCTATCAGTAGTTGGTGTTTAACAGATAATTCAGTATCTATGTATCTGCCTTATCATGTGATTTGATTTATGACAGCTTGTATGATAAAGTTTTAATTAGCAGTGTTTTCCGCTAATCCTGTGACATGTGCATTATGAGATGATTGCGTTATTGCCACCTGTGTATTGTATTGACGTGGCATTTGTGTGAGAATTGTGGGTGTTACATACATAGTAAAGTTTACAAAAATAAATTATATAAAATTATTTAAAGGGATATGATATTTTAATTAAATTTGGATATATATGATATTTTGAAGGTTTAGTTGAAAGAATAAATAAGTAAGGATATAATGGTCATTAATTAATAATCAATAATAAATATGAGTTTTAAATGTTCTAAAAATAATTAAATTAATGAATTTGGGTATATATGATATTAATTATTAGAATTGGGTATATATTATATTATGATGTTTAGGAGGGATATATATATATATATATATATATATATATATATATATATATATATATATATATATATATATATATATATATATATATATATATATATATATATATATTAAAGTTTAAGTTGGGTATATATGATATTATGAAGTTTTGGAGGGATATATATGAAATTCTCCCTTTTTTTGAAACTACGCAAAATACCCTTCCGCATTTGATCTTGAATGCACTAGATGCATAGAGTTTTCCAACTATTTACCCTTTTGCCATTTAATCTAAACCATACAAAATTTTAATCTATTGGATGACATAGGTTCTTTTGTACCTCGATGCACAAACGTTCTTAATTAACCTCCCTCTATATATATACATGTGTGTGTGTGTTCAATGAAAAACCAATGTGCATTAAGAAACGATGAGAAACCAACATGATGCATAAAGAATCTGAAATGCATCAAGAAAATTATTCTAGGGCATTATAGGTATATTTATTTTACATTAATTTAGTAGATTTTAAAAATCAGATTTAACACAAGAAAGTCCTAAAATTACATTACTTGCCGATTTCGATGAGATTTATCAATTAAACAAAAGTGATATTTTACATTAAAAGTAGGAAGGTTTCTATTTTGACATTTTACATGTTTACCATTTTTTCCCCCATGCACACTGATGCATCGTTCAGTCGGTTCCAGTTGAAACACGATGCATCGCACGAGGAGGATGATGCATCACGATCACTTGATGCATCGTGCCGCCGGTCCGGGGTCGAATCGGTCCGTTGTCCAAACTGACCCACTTAGTAGAAATCGGTTCATTCTATTAATGCTTCTCCACAAAAATAAAATATTAAATTACTTAGTTGGGAATCGAACCCAAAACCTTATGTTCCATAAGGCAAAGCCTTATCCATTGAGATACAAATACTTTTATTATCAAATATTTTGATTTACTTGTTCTAATAACAAAGTTGCTTTTTAATATATAAACTAATTGGTGCATCGTAAAAACCAGTGAATAAAGTTTGATGTTGATCAACGAAATTAGAGATATTGTGTTTGATTTTTTGTATATTAATATATTAAAAAGTTGGTTTGTTAATAAAAGAAGTAACTCAATAAATTTAACAATAAGGTGATATGTAGCTTACAGTCTAAAGCATTGCCCTATATAATTAGATATCTGGGGTTCTGTTATACTTTATTCTCGTATTGTTTCAGCACCTTGATGATTTTCTTATCAAACACATGAAGAATCAAGCTCAATAAATGTGAAATGATGAAGAAAAGACAATATGAATGTTGAGAGTAAATGACAAAATGACGGCTGTAGTATTTGTTCAAATGTCAACCGTGTATTAGAAAGTAACCCTAGGAGCCTATTTCTAGGCTCCTTTAATTAACTTTTAAACATTGGCACATTTGGCCCCTTGACTTTTACATAAACATAAATTACATGGAAATTAAATACAAGACAAAATACAAAGATAATAAATATTACAAAACAACTCCTATGATCGAAATAGTAAATCTAACAATCTCCCCCTTTTCGATCACTTAGGAGGTCCTGGAACTCTGGCGTGGTCTGTTGATTCTCGGAGACCAAGGATGACGTCGAAGCGTCTGGTTACTTGTCTCGTATGTAGCCGTTCGTTCAGGTAGTCTATGCCGCTGACTGTGTTCTGTATCTCCGTTGGTGAGCATCTTTGTTCAGGATCTGGTTGAGCATCATAATCTTGTACTTTCTTTGTAAGAGCAGCTCGAACCAATCTAAGTGTACCATCGGAGTAGCAAGGAAGATCCTCAAAGCGCATATACCTTTTGTAGCCCTTGTAGTTTACAAAAATGACACCCGGATCTCTAGAAAGTACAACTCTGTAGGCCGGGTGGTGGGCTAGAAGAAAACTATCTTGTTCTGGTGCTCGTAGGCCCACCTTAACCATAGCACTCTCGATCGCCATCTGAAAGTCTCGTAGACACATTATGATTGATCGGCGATTCATGCTTCGAACTAAGGCACCTACAACTGTCATGTGGGATAGACGTTTTCTGATTCGATTTTACAGACTGTTGTGAAGGAACTCAACGTCATCCGCTCTTATGTAGTCAAGGTCATATTCAAAGATGTCATCTCCCGTTCCATCTTCTCTTTCCACTTGATAGGAGGGATAGAAGACTCTGGCTCTTTTGCACATGGTGATTGATTTGAGCTTTTTAATCTTTGAGTTTGACACCTTAGACCTTCTTTCCCGGAGCATCAATTGGTAGTATTCGGCTTGTTCAGCTTTGGAGACATTCGTAAGTTCCATGAGTAGGCGTCTGCTGAAGGATCCAGGCTTCTTTCTGAATACCATCTTGAATCTTTCTTCTAGATATGATTCTGAAACCGCTCCGGGGGAAAGTTTTGCAGGAATTCTTTCAGGCCTTGAACGGGGGGTTCTTCGATCTCGTCCTTTTTAGCTTCAAGAAGCTTTATGATAGTCCCCCGCCGTTCTTGTTGCATTTGTTCTTTTTCTTCCTGAGGTAGTGTTTGAACTTTTCCTTTCGTATAGTGATCCACCCAGAATAAGTCATCTTTTCTATACACGCTAGGGCCCTCTAGAGTTTCATCGAAGCAATCGACCCTTTTTGTTTGGGAGGACCCTGGGAGTTGGGTTTGTTGGACTGGTGGAGGGCTTGGGGATCTTGGAGGGCTAAGGATAACATGGGATTCTTTTTGTAACTGGGGAGCTTGGATGGATGAGAGTATTTCTTCTTGATGGGCTCGAGGTGGTGAATTAAGGAAATCAAAAGAAGAGGATGAGGATTTTTTCGTTGGAGAATCAGGCTCAGGCTTAGGAGTTAATAGTGGTTGGTTCTCCTCGGTATCGGAATCTGAATCAGAAACTAATATGATTTCAACTTTCTCGTGTGGTTCCTCAAATTCTACCATAGCTGTCATCGGATCCAGTGGAGCTGGACCCTCGACCATGGGCTCGTCTTCTATTAGCATATATTCCTGAGCCTCCTGACTCTTTTCCCCTATATACATGACGGGTTCCTCATGTTGAACCTTACGTCTTTTCTCCCCCTCATGACGATCAGGGTCGTCCTGATCGTCAAGCTTCCTCTTTGGTGCCTCGGCTTGAGTGCGGCATTGGAGTTCAATAACTGCCGACTCCAGGCAATCCATTCTGGAATTAAGTTGTTCCTGGACTTGCAGAATCAAACGGTTAAGCGCATCAATCTTGTCCGACAGCTCCGATATTTGATGATGGACTGACTGGGAACCTGGTGGGGGGCCAGCTTCGGAGGCGACACCCTTACCCTTGATTAGTGAAAGAAGGGCAGTGTGACATTCCTCGGCGGCTTCCCTTTGGGCGTCCAGGTCAGCCCGGGTAATCACTCGGGCAGCACGTAATGCTTCCGTTAGCATCTCCAGATTGATTGGGAGATGGCCTGAAGTGGATGGCGTTGATGGAGCCACTTCAGGTCTTCCTTCCGTCATTTCTGGCTCCACTAAGGGACGCTCAGATCCGGAAGTTTGTTGAGCTGCCACGGAGGCAGCTCTTGGGGATGCCACAGAGGCATCGTGCGTTGTGTGTATTTGTGGGGATGGAATCGTGAATGAAGAAAGTTCGGTCACGTGGGGAGGAGTGTGACCTCTTTCAACACCGCCACTCTCCGAATGAGAGGGCGATGGAGTATGTGGAAGTTCCCCGTGGAATGAAGTGGTTTCCCTTTGAGGGGAAACCAAGTGGGTGGTGGGGGTGATTTCGACCGCAGGACGGACGGTCTTATGAAGAGGAGTCCGGCTTATAGGGCTCAGTTCACCCTCAGATGGAATCTCCCTCGCTCTCACGACAGAGACGGTTCTTTCGGAATCCGCCGTCTCTGCCGTCTCACCTGCTGCTTCCTCCCTCACAATCACAGGCTCCCGCTCACCCAGACCCAGAGATTGCTAAATATCCATCCTTTCTCCCTCATGCTCACTCTCTCTTTGCTCACCTTCGGATCGGTTAGTCTCAGTCGATTCCGACTGAGACTCATCCGGATAACTCTCTTTTATATAAGCCCTTACCCGCTCCATGCCCCTTGACCTCATTAGTAGAGATAGAGGAATTTTCATTACCGGTACCGTCGGGGCCCCCTTTGGCAGAGTTAACTTTTGAATTGCCACTGTGGGGTAGACATCAGCCTCCGGACGCTCGGGAATATCATCGTCTTGGTCCATTGCAAACTGTATGATGAGTTGGAGAAATCTTTGAAGAGGAACATACTTTCGGCCTTTCTTTGTGCTTCTCTCGACATAGACTCTTCGTAATTCTTCGAATATGAATGCAGCATAGTCCACGTGTCGGTCAAAGGCAAAGCCTGTGAACAAGGCTAGTACCTGTGCCGACGCTGAGTCATGACCTGAATGCTTGGCGGTGAAGCATTTGTTAAGCACATCGAATACTATCCGCCAGTGGGATTGAAGGTTTTTCGTGCGGAAGTCTGATGGTTTAGAGAGGGGACCGTCATACCCCAGAGATTGAATCTCAGCTTGGGTTTCAGAGACGGATGGGTTTGGGTCGAACACTTCACGGATGGGAAGGTAGGCTTCAGCGGGTAGATGAAGGATGTGGCGGATGGCAGATGTAGTAATTTTGACCGGAACGCAGTCAATAGTGGATGTGAAGTGAGGTGCGGGGTCGGTTACATATGCTAGCCTGTTCCAGAATTGTTGGAGATATATCTGGGGAACAGCTATGGCAGTGGATAAGGCATAGTAGATGGGATGGCGGGTGAGGATGTCGAAGGCGAGGGTTTGGGTTTCTTTGGAGAGGATGGAAACGTCGAGTTGCCAGTTATGTGGAATAAACTCGACAAACTCGGCGCTGGGTAGGATGGATTCTTCAGGGAGTTGAGCATTGTTACTTGGGATGGGGGGATGGGGTGCGGTGAGAATGACTGCGGGTTCCATCATCCTGCAAAGTGCAACAGAGTTAGAATAATGAGACTTGACATGATAAGACATTGATGTGAAGTCTAGATTAGTGTGAGATAAAAACTGTCTGATCTGTTTAGCATCGGGTCTTTATTAGTAGAATAAAATTCTACAAGTAAAGTCCAAAGTCAATCGTTAAGAGACCGATGTTAGATAAGACTTTTTCACTCAAACACTAATCCTAACTCTAATCAATGGTGCTCTTAGATGGAAATATTTTTGTGGTTTTTTTGAATTTATATAAAAATGCAGAAATGGAAAAATGAAATTTAAAAAAAAAATGCTAAGTGTTGGATTTCGGATGGTCTGAATTCGGATCAACAGTGTCACCGAATTCGGACCCGTCCGAAATCGGATGATGCATGAATGATGAGTGGGGGTCCGAATTCGGATGAGGTGAAAATGGGGACCGAAATCGGATGATGGTCCGAAATGCATGGCATGGAATGAATGAAGGTGGTCCGAATTCGGATGAATGATGAGGTTGATCCGAATTTGGATGGGTACCGAAATGGAAGTATGCAATGATATGGAACTGACTTGATGTCGGATGGTATCCGAATTCGGATGGGAACCGAAGTCGGATATCATCCGAATTCGGATGAACAGTAGCAAAGTTTCTTAGACTAGATTCAAAGTGATGAAATGTTTATACATTACAATGAGGGTCCGAATTCGGATCAACAGTGGTCATCCGAGTTCGGATGGACTGTGGTCCGAATTAGGATTTTGAACTTTGAAAATTTGTGAAACTTAGTCTAAGTGGTGCCATCCGAATTCGGATGGTGGTCCGAATTCGGAGCTACAGTGAAATCCGAAGTGCATGTGTGCAGTTAATTAGTTCATGCAAAAATAAACGTGAACAGTTAAATGTTAACAAAAATGCATGAAATTACAGATCCTAGTCTAAAACAACGTACTGAACACTTTATCTAGCTACAACTAAGGAAAAATAACACATTACAGTACCTAAAATGTATTAAAACCGAAAATAAAAACTAGAAAAATTTTGAAAATCAAACAAGTAAACTATGAAGTTAAACACTGAAATAAGGTGAAAAAGATGTTACCTGATGATGCCGATGTTGGAAAATGCAAGAAAAATGAAGAGAAATGAAGATCCAAAAGGTTTGAATCGGCTTTAATGGTGGTTCGGCGGTGGTATTCGACGAGAGCAAAGGAAGGAGAAGAAGAGAAATATCTTGGTAGTGAAGGAATTGACCGTTGACCGCCCCTATTTAAACGCGCGTGGTTCGGGTTGGGGCGAGAGGATCCGCGCCCAATAGGGATGTGGGCCGCCGGGTTGGACTCAACACATACACACATCATTTAAATGCAATGGGCTTTTAAGAAAAATAACAAAAACAAAGTTTAAGAAAAAATTTTGGCCCACTTTTATTACATCTTTTTGAGATTTTCTAAGAGACTTCTCAATAAAATATTTTTGGTATTTTCCTTTAAAGTTAAAATAAAATGAAATAAACTAAACTAAAATCTTTTTGGCTTTTTGATAAATTTGAAAGATAAAATCTTTTTGATTTTCTGACCTATGAAATTAGACTTAAAGTTAAATTAAAATATGAACAACCTAAAATTTGAAATTTAACTACAAAAACAGAAAAATTAACAGAAACACAGAATTATGAAAATTAAAATCCTAACTATACTCCCCCTCAAATACATACCGGTTCTTTTCCTTTTCTTTTTCAGATTTAAACTCGACAACCCTTTTTAGCTTTTCAAGCACAGACAAACCTGGATATTGTTTGCATCCCACTCCGTGATGAACAATTCACACAGCAATTTATCAGGATCATTAATTATTAAAAATATACGCAAATAAGGAAATATTGAGTTTCTATTTTGTGAAACAATCCTTAAATTTAAATAACAGATATTTCCTAAAATAAAGGAATTTCAATCATGGTAGATTGAAATAGAATTATTTAAGACAATATCTGATATTTAATTGGAAGGCGGATTCACCATGCCGATATGGGATACTAAAAACTGAAAACGAGGTTCGTCTAAAGCTTTAGTAAATATATCCGCAAGTTGATATTCCGTGCCAACAAAATACAACTCAATGGTTCCCTTTTCTACGTGATCTTTAATAAAATGATACCTGATATCTATGTGTTTTGTTCGAGAGTGCTGCACGGGATTACAAGAGATGGCAATTGCACTTCGAGAATAACAGTAAATAGGGATATTGGTGAGTGAGAATCCATAATCGCGTAATTGTGTTCTCATCCACAGCACTTGAGAGCAACAGCTTGCAGCTGCTACATACTCAGCCTCAGCTGTAGATGTGGATACACAATTCTGCTTTTTGGACGACCAACTCACTGGTCTATCTCCTAAAAACTGTATTCCTCCCGACGTGCTTTTCCTGTCCACTCTACAACCTGCAAAATCAGCATCTGAAAACGCAGTAAGATCGAAATCGGTTCCCTTTGGATAGCATAGACCAAGTTCGGGTGTACCCTTAAGATAACGAAAAATGCATTTTACCGCAGTTAGGTGTGATTCTTTTGGGTCAGCCTGAAATCTAGCACAAAGACATGTTGAAAACACTATATCCGGCCTACTGGCAGTCAAGTATAGTAAGGATCCTATCATCCCTCTGTAAGTTGTATTATCGACACTTTTCCCGGTAGGATCGGTGTCTAACTTACAGTTGGAGGCCATGGGAGTTGCGATACTCGTGTAAGAGTCTAACTTATACTTCTTGAGAATGTCAAGAGTATATTTCGACTGGTTCACAAAAATCCCATCCTCAAGTTGTTTGACTTGTAATCCGAGGAAAAAATTCATTTCCCCCATCATACTCATCTCAAACCTGGACTCCATTAGGGCTGAAAAATCCTTACAAAAATTACTGTCAGTAGATCCAAATATAATATCGTCGACATAAATTTGTACTAGCATTATATGTGGGCCTTCCCTTTTTGTGAACAGAGTTGTGTCCACCACACCTTTATAAAAACCGGCAGAAATAAGGAAATTTGAAAGACTATCATACCATGCTCGAGGTGCTTGTTTTAAACCATAGAGGGCCTTATCTAGCACATAAACATGGTCGGGTTTATGTGCATCAACAAAGCCTTGTGGTTGTTCAACATACACCTCCTCGTTAAGTTCACCGTTTAGAAAGGCAGTCTTGACGTCCATTTGGTACACTTTGAAATCTTTGTGTGCCGCGTACGCCAAGAAGATTCTGATTGCTTCGATCCGTGCAACTGGAGCGAAGGTCTCGTCATAATCTATCCCTTCTTGTTGTCGGTAGCCTTTGGCAACAAGTCTTGCTTTATTCCTTATCACAATGCCGTTTTCATCTCGTTTGTTCTTAAAGATCCACTTTGTTCCGATGACTGTACGGTCTTTTGGCTTGGGAACTAACCGCCATACTCTTAGCTGTTCAAACTGGTTAAGTTCCTCTTGCATTGCAACTATCCAATCTGGATCTGTCAGGGCTTCATCCACACGAGTGGGCTCTATCATACTAAAAAATGATGCGAAGAGACATTCATTAGCAGATGCCCTACGAGTTTGGACTCCTGTTGATACATCACCAATGATTTGATCTGTTGGGTGACTTCGGGTCCATTTGATCTCGTGTGGAAGGGGTGCTCGGGATGGAACCTCTGTGGTTAATGTGGGGATGGATGAGGATTCATGGTCAATGGTTTCAAATGAAAGTACCACTGGTTCAGGTTCAATTCCCGAGTGTTCAGGTGAAGGAAGAATTGTTGGTATTATATGTGAGGGTATAATAGGAGTAGATTCAACTGCGGATGTTTCGGTGGATGATGTGGATGGATGAGGGTACATTGAAGAAGATGGAGCGGAGAAACTTTGCGGCGCAGTTGAATTGGAAGGATCACCTACATTATTGATAACATTAGATACACTAGCGTTAGGACCGAAAAATTCAACATAAAAAGGATCAAATAAATTAACCAAATCAGAAGAAGAAAAAGAAATGGGGTCATTCGAAGAGTCTCCAGGCATTTGAGTAATGCGTGGTCCTGATTGATCAACTTCGGGTGCCAGTTCAGCCATCTCATCAAATGTGACGTGCACACTTTCATTGACTGTTCTGGTTCGGGTATTGAATGCGTGATACGCCTTCGAGTTGGATGAGTATCCAATGAAGATCGCTTCATCCGCCTTTTCGTTAAATTTCCCGAGGTTGTCTTTGTCGTTCAACACATAGCACCTGCAACCAAATACACGTAAGTACTTGATAAATGGTACTTTATTCAAAAAGAGTTTGTAAGGAGTTTTGTTAAAGCGCTTATGGATGATGGAGCGATTTTGTGTATAGCATGCTGTTGATACGGCTTCGGCCCACAAGAACGGAGGTAGCTTTGAGTATGTGAGCATTGTACGAGCGGCTTCCACTAGCGTACGGTTACGCCTTTCCACGACCCCATTTTGTTGAGGTGTTCGAGCAGCAGAGTATTGATGCTGAATACCTTTGGATCGAAGGAAGCCCTCAACTACTGAGTTCTTGAACTCCGTGCCGTTATCTAATCTGATTGATTGCACTGATAGCTGCTGTTGGGTCTCGACACTCTTGATAAAATCAATGATTTCTTGAGCTGTATCGTCCTTGGAACGCAAGAACCTGACCCAGGTATATCGAGAATAATCATCAACGATAACCAACACATATCGTTTTCCATTTATGCTTTGAGTTCTCATTGGTCCGCATAAATCCATATGAAGTAACTCAATACTCTTTTTGTTGATGGTTCGGGCTTTGGTTTGTGAGATGATCGTTTCATTTTTCCTTTCTCACAAGTTCCACACAGATGGTCCTTTTCGTAGCGCAATTCAGGAAGTCCTTTAACCAATTGTTTCGCAGCCAGCTTGTTGATATTATCAAAATTCAAATGGGATAATCTTCGATGCCACAACCAAGAGTCTTTTGAAGAGGCCTTTGATAGTAGGCAAATGTTATCCTTCACTATTAGCTTAGCTACGTCAATGGTGTAAAGGTTAGAGTTTCGGGAACCTGTTAGGATTTCTTTTCCATCTATGCTCTTAACACTGCAGTTCTTAGCCCTAAACGTTACCTCTAGTCCTTTGTCACAGAGCTGTCCTATGCTAAAAAGATTATGTGATAACCCCTCAACATAGTCAACGTCCTTGATGACCAGATTATTTAGAACTAAGTCCCCGTATCCTTTTATGTGAGCCTGATGGTTGTTCCTGAATTTCACAGTTCCGGAATACTGTTCAACAACGTTGGACAGCAACTCTCTTCTTCCAGTCATGTGCTTGGAGCAACCCGAATCCATATACCAAATGGACTTAGCCTGAAAAACACATAATTCATATAATGAAAAACTATATGCATTCAAACACATCCATTTTTAATTCACAATCAAACCGTGTTCTGAACCGAGATGTTCAGAAAACATGATGAGTTAAGACCGGGTCCTGGGCTGTGTGCACAGAAGCCAAACGTGTCGGTTTAAGCACAACCGACAAGCAAAAGAACGGGTCCTAGTCTAAGGTAACTAGAAGCCATTTCTTTGAAGCACGGGTCTTGATCAGAAGTAACCAAGAACCATCTGCATTAAGATCACACAACCTTGGGTACCCACCTCAATATGGGTCCCTTTTTGTTAGGATTTCCAGATTTATATGACACGTGTACAGATTTAGAATCCCAATTAGCATTTGTGTGTGGTCCGAATGCACAACCCTTTGGAATCCATTGAAGATTGGATTTATTGGGTTTTGGAACCTTAGGCGCTGAAATTGCCTTCGATTTTTGTTTTTTTTAGACCTTTTTTACCGTTTCTTTGGTTTTGGGCCTTGGCAACGGACACATCTCAACTTTGTTTGTGGCCGATGATGCACTATTTTTTGTTTTTTTTTCCGAATACGTTTAGCAGGATAAGGCACGAAAGCATTCATTTCAGGAACCTGTCGTCTATATTTAGTTGGACATAGATTAAACAAATCACTAAAAGAGTACTTTAACGAAATAGCAGAATTCGGTACAACGTTACAGACATTGTCACACACATTGTTACATAAATTGTCTTTAGAGATTACAGACACCCTATCTCTAGTAACAAATTCATTTGGCATTAAAGCCTTCTTCACAAAAAAACTTGTAAAATCCTGCATGGTGGTTTTTGGGACTCTCCTTATATGATCTGTAGGAACAAAACGATTAGAGTCAGTAAGCATGGAAGATTTAGACTTGACAGACTTTTCTTTTTGGTGGTGAGTGGGTTTCTTAAAAGACTTGGATTTAATCTGAGTCTTTTTAGGAACCTCATTTTTGAAAACTTTTGAGCACTCACCTTTGACAATGATAGAAGAAGATTCAGCTTTAGCCTTACCTTTATCTGATGACACACATTGAATTTTTATGGAATGAGAAAGTGTTCGTTCTTTTGAAAGATCTTTCAATTTTTGTGAAACTATTTCAACATTTTCTCTGTAGACAGTAACTTCCACAGATTGTTGAAAAGATTGATTTACCAATTCTTCTTCTCTCTTAAGAAGAGCATCTTGATGATCAAGTGCTTTCTCTTGAGACGACTTCAATTCCTTTTCTTAAACAATGATTTGTTGTTGAAGAACTTTTGCAGGAATATAAAGTTGAGGAGTTGATTTTACGGTTTCAGTTTTCAATTCAGCTTCTGAATAAGTTGACAAGAGATCTTCCTCTAAAGTGGGTACTCTAGAAGAATAACTCTCGTTAAGTTGTTCATAATGAAAAGAAATTTCTTTATCTTTACGAGCAACACGTTCTCATTTTCTTGGTTTAAAACTTCTTTTGATGACTCAAAAAAGAAAGATTTAAGACCGAATCCCATATAGTTCATGTCATAAAATACAGGTAAAACATTTTGAGCTTTTTCCAAATATGTAGGATTTTTAAAACCAATTCCTTGTTTAGAATGGTAAAACCTAGTTTCTTTGGGCTGATTTAAATGGATAGTTTGTTCTGTTTGACCCCTTTTCAAAAATGCATCGTCAAGGGTCTTTATTCTTAAGTACAAACTTATCCTTTCTTCTTCAATCATTTTGTATTTTTCTAAACTATCTATATTTTCCATATTTACCACATCTAATTGTTTTGTAAGAACAGAAATTTCTTCTTTTAAAGAGAGTTTTTCTTTTGAAAGCGTTTCCATACAAGATTCAAGATATATATTCCTATCCTGAACATCTACTTTTTCTATCAACATCTGTTTTATAACATTATGATTAGTTAACCACTTTGAATGATATAATTCAGATGATTCTTTCAGAGTACGAGCTTGATGTTCAGCCTGTACACACCTTGCAGTTTCAGCATTTAATCTAGCTTGTAGATCAAGTATTTGTGTGTGCAGTGTACATTCATTATCTACAAATAATTTATTTACATGTGCAGGAATGTAACAGGAATATACCTCATTGGACTCAGAACCGGATGTGGAGCATTCGGGATCGTTGGTGGTAGCCATCAGACATGCTGGTGGATTTTTCATTGTCTCCCCCTCAGCAGCATGATCTGAATTATCAGCAGTGAAATCAGCACATGTCTCCAACCCCATACGATCAACCATGTAGCAATTCTTGCCCTTGTCATCCTCGTCTTCAGAATATTCAGCATCCCAGTAGTCTTCCTGGGCGACGAGGGCTAATGCATCCGTTCTCTTCTTGGCTGCCTCGAGCTCTCTCTCGTAGTACGCGACGTCTTTGTCGAAGTTGTTCTTGCATTCCCTAGCAAAGTGGCCCGGTTTGCCACACTTATAGCAGAGACGTTCATCTGCGGCCTTCGGCTCATCTGCTCTCAGCCTTTCCTCTCTCCTTTCCGCCGGCCACTTGTCGGCCCGGCGATGCTCGCGGCTGTCATCGCGTCTCCTGTCCCTTCTTTCGGGCTCTCTTCTCTCTTCCCTGCGGTCATCCCAACGATCATCCCTTCGATCGTCCTGCCTGTCATCCCTGCGATCATCACGCCTATCATCTCGCCTTTCATAATGGCGATCATCTCGATAGTCGCGTCTATCGTCATATCGGCGATCATCCCTATCATCCCTGCGGTATTCATCCCTTCGATAATCATCGCGTCGGTCATCTCTTCTATCATCTGAGTACCTCCGTGGACCGGTGTCATAACGGAGTTGGTTGTTAGTCTTGTTGGAGAACCGTCGCTGTTGGAGACGGTTGGTCCACAGGGCTATGTGTTCCTGAATCGAAGCTTCCTCCTCATCATAGGCCTCACGCGGAGGAGAAGCATACCTGTACTGAGATGACGAAGAACCAGGAGCAAAGGATGGTGTCGGAATCTGCGTGTTGGTGATCAAGGCTAGCGAATCATTCGATTTCAACCCTGTGTTGGCTGATAGCAGTAGAGAGGCCAATTGATTTGCCATCAGCTTCTGCTGATCCACATCCCCTTGATATTTCTTGAGCTCCTTAAAGACGACATTAATTGATACCTCAGGAATGTTCAGGACTCTCTTCGTGGCCCGACATGCAACCTGCCACTCGGGGGCTAAGGCGGCAAAGAATTGGATGTTGATATCATCCCTATCTTTCTTGATGTGCAGTTTGTTCAACTCGTTAAGGGCTGCACAGAACCTGGTGAATGTGGCTTGCAGAGATTCCCCGACTTTGGCGCGGAATTCCGTAAACTTTGCCTTTGCCTCCTCTATTTTGGCACGATCATCGAGATCTACCCCAGCATTTGGACTTCCAGCTCGTCCCACATTTCTTTTGCAGACATTTTACTGTCTACACCGACCAGAATATCAGTGGGGAGGGCTTGATAAATCAGATATTCTGCCCTCTTGTCAGTGTGCTGGCGGTCTCTCTCGGCGTCATTTGCCGGTTCTCTTTCATCTTTAGAGGCTTGGACAGGGGGGTCAGCCTCAGGTCTGGCGGCTATCTCTCGATAGTAGATTACGGGTCCTTTGGATATAGATTGAAGCATCAAGTTCCCGAGAGGTTGCATTCCAGCGAACTTAAGGAACCGGGATTTCCATTGTTCGTACTCATCGGGATAGAGAACCTGTGGTCTGTTCTCAGATCCGAGTACTAGAGCTTCGCGAGACATTATGATGATGGGTTCTGATTAAGAATATGAAGATCTTAGAGGTGGAAACTGGACACGGATGGGTTGGACTGAAAGCAGAAGGTTCTGAATTCGGATGGTGTGACTTCGGATGAACAGTGTTTCGGATGAGGGAGCCGAATTCGGATTGAATGGATTACGGATGAGTGAACCGAATTCGGATGAGGTGATTCCGGATGGGTGAACAGTAATTCGGATGGGCTATGGTCCGGATGATGTGCTATTTCGGATGGGATCCTAAATCGGATGAGTCCAATTTCGGATGAACAGGGATTCAGATGTGGACAGAATTCGGGTGAACCTAAATGCGGATGGACCTAAGGGACCGAATTTGGATGAACATTGGAAGGACCGAATTCGGATGGACCGAAATGGGTATGGTCCGAATTTGGAAAAATTTAAGTACAAGTCCCAACAGTGAAAATGGATAGCCTGATCTGAACTTCGGATGGTCCGAAGTCCGGATGGGACCGAATTGTGGTCCGAAATAGGCTTATGGGGGGGGGTCCGAAATTCACCTAAGGATGGTCCGAAATAGGGTCCGAAATAGGGTGATGGATGGTCCGAAATTGGTGCCTAGGTGGTCCGAAGTGCTACAGTAAGGATCTGAAATACAGCAGGTTTTTTTACGGTTTCTAAGGCAGAACTGAGCAGAATTCGATTTTTATCAGTTTTAAAGCCTAAAAACAGTTCTAAATGATTTATAAACTATTTTAAACACTTTGGTGATTTAAAATAACCTAAAAAATACTTAAAAACAGCATGAACAAGTTAAAAACCCACTTTAACAACCCATATTTTCAAACTTAAAAATGGCCGATTCTTGATGATTTTAACAAAGATATGGAACTAAATGAGCTTAAAATCAGTAGAGAATGATAATGTGGTGTTTATATGACCATTATAACACAACAAACACGGAAAAACAAAGGAAAATGAAGATCTAATCGGGTAGAATGGAAGAACACGAAGAACACTCAAGAAAACCCAGCAGAATCCGTATGAATCAGTTTAAATCCACCCCTCCGAGCTCTGATACCAATTGTTATACTGTATTCCCGTATTGTTTCAGCACCTTGATGATTTTCTTATCAAACACATGAAGAATCAAGCTCAATAAATGTGAAATAATGAAGAAAAGACAATATGAATGTTGAGAGTAAATGACAAAATGGCGGCTGTAGTATTTGTTCAAATGTCAGCCGTGTATTAGAAAGTAACCCTAGGAGCCTATTTCTAGGCTCCTTTAATTAACTCTTACAACTTGGCACATTTGGCCCCTTGACTTTTACATAAACATAAATTACATGGAAATTAAATACATGACAAAATACAAAGATAATAAATATTACAAAACAACTCCTATGATCGAAATAATAAATCTAACAGGTTCGATTCAGCTAGTACAAAAATGGGCTTTAGTCACACATGCTCGAAATCAAATCGTCACACATTAGAATATATTTGTGATTAAAGATGCAAAACTAAAATTCACGTCATTCTTTTAGTCACATCTGAACTCCAATCGTGTGACCAATCTGAAATGTATTACCACACGTTCGAACATTTATGTGACTAAAGGGATCTGTTTTTTTTTTCTAATTAAGTTTGAAGCGTTAGTCACGTTACACACATAAAATGTGATAAAACGGCGTCACACAGTTGAACAGTGTGACCAAATGCCACTATATGGTCACATGAATTAATTTGTTATGTGACTAAATCATGAACTCGAGTTTGTCACACACGATTTCAGTGTAGCCAAAAGCAGATACTATATGGTCACATAAGTTAGTATGTGTGTCTAAAGTGTAGTGTGTGTTAGAATGTCAAAATGTAATACGTATTAGTCACATTGAGTGCCATTTTGTGTGACTAAATCATATGCCACTATATGGTCACTTTAATAAATTTTTGGGTGACCAAATCATATTTCACTATATGGTCACATGAAGTAATTGTATGTGTGACTAAATGATGCACGCCCGAGTGTGGATGATTGGGCCATAATTTTCCTGGAGGCCCAAGACAGGGTGCGCAATAAAAGAGGGTAAACGGAAATTGCCGTAACTTTTGACTCAACTCTCCGTTTGGGGCCCGTTGATAATTCATATTTCACGCAATTCAATCAACATTAAACATAAACATATGAACAATTTTCACAAACACATAAGACCGAATGCTTTATTAATGAGAGAAGAAATATTACATTGGTAGTTCTTGACTTGCAAAGCAATCCTCCCTCTAATCTGAATTGTGATGCATGTACTCTTCTCAGCATGCGTACATCAACAGTACACATATACCTCTTTTTATGCTCAATACACAAGCTTTAAGTATTTACAATCCAACCCCTATACTATTGACTATTTACACTAAATCCCCTAGACTTATTAACAATATAATTGTTTCATCTCTATTATTTATTCCCAACATTCTCCCCCTTAGAGATGAACACAATTATTAAAAGAAAATTTCATTTCAACTCTACAAATATTGTCCCTAACAATCTCCCCCTTAGAGATGAAATCAATTTTCCGATGAAAGATCATTTCAGGAATTTTCTTGATTCTTTTCTTGAATCTTTTTCTTTTCTTCGATCTCTGAATCTTCTGATAAAAGCATCTTTGTATTTCTCTGATGTTCAAACCACTTTATCTCTGATCTTCTCTTTTCTTTTAAGCACACTCCCTTTCAGATCATGAATAACTTTTCTCTATCTCCCTTGATCAATTGTCTTGATATGTTGTTGCAATGGTCTTTAGTTGTCTTCAAACTACCCAACAGTTTTTTCTGAAATTCAGATTTTCTCCCCTTCATGATGATCATAAAAATTATGAACATCATGTAAAAACTTCAGAAACATGAATTCAATGACATTACTGTAGAAGAAATACAACAACAATTACAACTCAGAATTTATTACAAAGTGATTTTCTCCCCCTTAAACTGATATATCTCCCCCTATACAAAACAGATTTATCTCACCCCCCCCCCCCTCTCAAATTGAACAGTAAATTCAGAACAAAAATAAAGTTTTTCAACTTTGGGGAAAATGAAACACATTCATTTTGTGAAATAACGAGTTCAGGCCCACATAGGATTCCTGTTTGCACAATAGACATAATCTATGTGACCTACGTTCAGCGCTGGCATGATGTTAACACTGATAAGATTTCCAAATAGTCATCGTGAAATCCTTTAACATGAAACACTCACTCGTATTTGTTCCGGCTTAGTCACTTTGGACTAGCAATTTATAGTCACGCAGACTGTTAGACTCAATGTGTCCTAAAAGTGTATATTATAAGCTCCAGACCCAATGTGCATCAAATGAAATTGGAAACTAGAGCAAATGTCTTCCTTGTTTCAATATCAATAATATCCAAATGATATATCGACAGAAATGTGTTATATCTCCATGATTATTGAAACAGAAATATTTTGAGAGATAACTGAGTGGTTGGTGGGGTTAAGTGCATGCGTCACTGGGTCCATGACGTCTTTATCAATATGAAGTCGCCTAGGGCTTGATAGATTATGTGGATTACCCAGCCGACACAGTGTAGGTAGGATTATCTTTTCTTCAAATCCTTTCTCAACTCTAAGCTCTCAGCCTTTTTCAACTAAGCTCCCTCCGTCTCACTTTTTCAGAACTAAACTCAGTCAGCTATATAGAGAAAGCATGATGTGATGCACCACCATCTCCTTTCAATATATCCCTCTCATTTATATATTACCTCTGCTCGACCCTGTCAGTATCCCGTGATAACTGACACTTCTCAACTAATAGACCTAAAGAACCCTCACCCGCACAAACTACACTTGGTTTGCTTGTTGGGTAGGTCTTCCGGTTTTGGTTAGACCATAGAAGCGATATTTTTGCATATCACCCATTTTGGTGCATAATCAAAGTCAGCAGAAATATTTTCCGCTTTGAAGCTCATGGGATATCTTGAAATTCAGCTCAGATGATCTAGGAGATGATATTCAAAATGAAATTGGAATGATGATTTGGGAGATATCAGAATGAAATGGAAAATCTGATATGTGATACGAAATGAATCAGATTTTCATGAAAGAATTAGCACTTTGGAGAATTTATTAGGAGAATCAAAAATATATGGGAGACGAAAGAAGAAAATCTCAGAAGAAATGAGATTACGAAAATCAAAGAGATTAGACCAATTTACCTCAATGAAAAATTCAGAGAATCAGATGAAAATTTTTCTTTTCAGCTCAAAACATCTTTTTATGTGTGTATCAAATATTTTCGTGAAAAATCCACACACAGTATTTGAAAAATGACATCATCAAAGTATCAGAAACTCCCTTTGGAAATAAGCACAAAAAGTTAGTCAACTCATGGAAAATAAAACAGGAGCAAAAAAATATAAAAATAAAACTTCCTCTTAGCAATTTCAGCTTCGGAGTTGAATGCAGGGCAGGAATTCCAGTAAAATTTGTCTCTCAGACTCATGTTCTAATCGGAGGTGATTAGAAGCCATATGTAGCTGAAGCTCGGGTTTCAGTCTGAAGTAACTGAAAACCATTAGCTTGGGTTCTGTACTGAAAGTACAAAATCCAATTTCAGTGAAGATCGGACTCTACTCTGTTGTGAGTAGAAGCCTCTTTAGACGAAGTCCGGGTTCTAGTCTGACATGACTAAAAACCATTTTGAGTTGAAGCACGAGCCTTGACCAGAAGTAATCAAGAGCCTATTAAAGTAAAGAACGGGTCTTGAACTAATTTGAACAGGAACCTTTGTTGAATTGAAGAATGGGTTCTTATCTGAAACTGATAAGAAACCTATATCCTGCAAAATTTAAGAGGTCTTTGCTATCCAAGCAGATTTGGATCCAGACTTGTTAGCACTCTTGGGTACACATTTCAAAACAGGTTTTGGTACCCACTTAAATTGAGGTTTAGGTACCCAGTGCAGATTATAACAATTAGCTTCTCTTTGAAAAGCAGAAAACAAATTTCTTTGAGTATTTGAAAATTGAATATCTGAATTTCTAAAGAAACTTGAGTTTGAATGTTCAGACTTTTTCAAACTCTTCTTTATGAACAACATTCCGGTTCGAGCCTGTTACTGGTAATACTTGGTGCTTTTCTGAGAAATTCTTTTATGTGAAGAATGACCAGTATTTCCAGAAACTTTAGGAAAAGTTGACTTTGAAGATTCACCAGTGTAAATCTTTACCGGAAGTTGTTCAACAACTTTATCTTTGCCTCTGTGTATCTTTAACAGATACTTAAGTTTAAGATCTGAAGAAGAATCAAATTTAGAAAATTCAGTTGGATTCTTTTCACTTTCTGTAAATAAATCAGAATGATCAACTTTGGATTTTAAACAAACTGAAGGATATTTAACCTCTGATTCTTTTGAAGAAGGAAATTCATTAATATGTTTGGTAAGATGAAATATCTGATCTTCTAATGCTTTGATAATGACCAAATAAGAATTTATGTCATTATCAAATGATTGGATATCAGTATTAAAAGACTGTTCTTTTATTTAGAACATCTTTCTTTCATATTCAAACAACTTAGATTTAGTTTTAATATCTTGCTCTTTCTGTAAGAACTCATGTCTTTCCTTCTCAAGAGAATCTTTAGTTAAAGACAACTCTTTTTCAAGAGCAAAAAATTCTTCAGATTTGTTTAAAACACAACTTTGACCAGTATGATTTGTTTTGAAAGGTAAATCTTCAAGATCTTTAACTTTCTTGTAAAGGTCAGATCTTTTAGGCAAAGATATTTCTGTTGAGTTGCATTCTGAAAATTTGCTCATATCGAATCATCAAGTTCTTTTGATAATTCAGATATTTTCAATTTAAGAGCAGTACTCTCAGAATTTTGTTTGACTTTTAAGCTCTGTATTTCTTCTTTCAGTATTGATAGATCACGTAAAGCAAGAGCTTTATCAGTAACAATCTGAACAAGAATGTCATAATTGTTCTTACGAATCTTTTCAGATTCAGTAAGTTTTTCAATCAGCTCAGACTTTGAAAAATGTTCATAAGCCATTTTGAATTGCTTGAAATTGAATCTTCCATGATCTTTTATGGAAGAATTGAGTGATTTACTGATAAAACTTAGAAAACTATGTTAGTAAATGATAACTCGTGAAAAATCAGCTCTGAAATGACTTTTTGATGTTGAAATTACAACTTTTCTCCAGAAAAATCCTGTAATTTTTTTCTGGAGTTGAATTGATCCTCGAAAGTTTACCGCGGGTTCTAGAAATCGTAGATCTCGGTTTAAGATTCGATTTGGCATATGGTAGGCTATCTAACGATGTTCCAGTTAAAAGTTATGGTCATTTGAAGCAGCAAAGGTCAAAAAGGAAAAAACTTGGATTATTGATAAAACTTGAATAAATAAGTGTGAAATATAGAATCCTAACAATCAATCAACAATAACAACAATCTATCAAGAACAAGAACAATTAAAACTAACCAAATGATTAGATTGATGACTGAATGATTACAAAGTGAGAATAAGAAGTTTCTTGTACTGTAGCCCTAGATCTGGAATTCCATGCATACACTATTTGCAGATTGTTAGTTTTCTCTTTCTATTACAAGGTCAACCTATTATTTATACTATGAACAACTATGAACAAATTACAGAACAAACCCTGGACTTTGTATTACATCAACAAAAGAAACAATCTTCCGCTTTGATGGAATAAGCAAAGTCTTCAAGTAGATAACCCCAGCTTCAACTCAAATCTTCTTATACTTTTCCTGTCAGAAAGTCTCCATTCAATTTTGGATATAAACTCCACCATCAACCTTCTGTCATTCACAGATAAAGCTCCTTTCTTAGTTTTTCTTTTCCTGTCAGATGCAAGCTTTCCCTTCAATCCATTCAAAACTTTCTGTAAAGTACCATCACAAAATTTGTTTAGTTCAACGCTCTTCATTGCTCTTAACTTTTTAATTCTGTCTTTGTACATGACTGCAGGATGCTTGACCATAATGACTTGATACTCTTTTAGATTTCCTACAAAATTGATTTCTCGATTCGGAGCTGTAATGTTTATTTTCCTCATTCCTCTTTCGACACCAATCTGCAGATCTTGCACAGACATCAATACCAGTTTGGTATGCATGAAGTGAAAAATTGTCTTCAGTGCAAATCTACAGTGTTCATTTCTCTTATTGCGACACAATTCATCGAATAAGTCTTCTATATCGACCAAGTGCATATTGAACATGTATGCTTCGGTGAATGTATAGATATTTCCGTCCGCTCTTGTGACAGTGAACCTAGGATAGAGATCTGAACGAACCGGTCTTTCTCAATTTTGATTAAATCAACTATCCTAAATTCACTCTTCACTTTATCCACTGGTTGGGTCTTGTTCCTCAAGGAACTAGCATTGTTGACAAGATTCGGCATATTAGGCTCCAGAACCCTAAACAGTTTTAGAAATGTACATGGAGCTTGTTTCTTGCAAAAGATTCTTTTCTCCAGAATATCTTCAAGATAGGGCAATTTATTCCTTTTCTTGATGAACTCAGCTGACTTTCTTAAAGATAATTCAAATTTTCTAACTTTCTTCTTGCTGATTTCATCCATACTGAGCAAAGTAGGCATATCTCTAATTTCCCTTTGCACAACTTGTTGAGCTTCAAACCTGAGTCGGTGTTGTTTTTATGACTCATCAGCCAGAATGTATTCATTGAAAATCTTTTCATTACTTCAACTTCGTTCAACATCACTCTCTCTTGTGGAATCATATTCTCAATCGGAAACTCTTCAATCTCGTCTTTAACTTGAACCTCAACCTCAGGCTTTTCAACCGTTGGTGTTGATATGGATTCTTTCAAAATCTCTTGCACTAATTCTTCTTCTTCCTCAATTCTTTCATCTTGAAAATCAACATCTGTTAATGCAATCAAATCATCATCATCGATAACTCAACATAGACCTCTTTCTCACCTTCACTTTCTATTCCTTGAATCATCAACCTTTGATCCTGAACTTCTTGAATATCATCTTCTGAATCATTATACTCCTCAAAATTGTAAATTTCTGATTGAATGTTCAAAGGAACTGGAACATCTTCATGAAGAATCAATCCCAGCTCACTTTGAACATCAGCAGGTTCCTTTGAGCTTCCTTCTTCCTTCTCTCTAACCTCAACCTCCTTTTCTGGATATGTTATCATTAAAATTCCCGGTGTAGGCTCGTCAAGCTTCCTACTCTTCTGCCCCTCATTAGGAGCATCATCGGAGTCTTCGTCATGCTCATCATTTCTGTGTTTTGGCGCAGAAGCTTGAGCCTTACAGGTCTGTTCAACAACCGCCACCCTTTCTGATAAATTGCCTAACGCAGTGATCACAGTACTTTCGAAGCCTATCATTCTCTCTCGCATTTCATCAAACTGCTCAAACACTAAATCCCTCAGTTCTTCAATGGCTTGATTCGGATCAGGTTGCTTCACTGACTCCTCGGCTACAGACTTTCCTTTCAAAAATGTGTGAATGTTATTCATTTGAGCTGTAACTTCAGATAGCTGAGCAGAAACATGATTGTTTACTCCCGCAACAGTAGCATTTAATGCTTGGCTCAGAGATGTTTCAGTAACAAACGGGGAAATATTAACGACTGGGTAACTCAGACTTCCAGTTGTCACAACAGTGGAACTTGGGAAAAGAACCTCTGTGTGGCCAGTGCTTAGAGTTGGCATAGGGGTAGCTCTAACTGGACTTCCACCCTCTTCAAGTGACAGAGCAATGAATGCTTCTGTAACTGAGGATCATCCGGCAGGAACACTAAGTTGAACTGCACTAACTTCAACAAATGAAGTAGACTCGAGCGTCCTATCGTGTATCGGTTCTAGACACGGTGCTTGAAATGAAGTTGTACACTCGGGCAGATGTGTACTGATTTCAATATCCATCAAATCCAAAGGATTATCGGATAGTTGATGTGCTTGATCCCGGTGCTCAAGTGAAACAGTCTCCTGTTGAGAGGAGACTTAGTGGATAGTGGGGTGTGCAATCGTCAGTGGGATACTGAATTCTTCAATGCTAACTCCCTGTTGGGAGCTAACAGCAGTTGTGGTAATATCCCGACTTTCTAGGTTTAGAACATCCCTCACACTCTCTTGAGCTATACTAACAATATCTATCAGAATTGCTCCACCCTCATCATGAGTAGGTCCTCCATCATCCTCATCACCATCCTCATCATCACCTTCCTCCGCTCCCTCATTTATATTCGACAAAGTACGTTCAGAATCAGAACTACTTTCTTCTCCCTCACCTCCCATCTCAGTACCCACTTCTCCCTCAGACACTAGAAGGCTTCCCTGAACTTCAGCCCCTTGCTGAAGTTCCTCTCTTCCTATAACTCCTTGGTTTAGAGAACCCGGTTGTTGGGTCTCTATGGGAGCATGGTCTATGCGATACAGCCTCACATTCTCATTGGATTGATCAGCATACCTTAACAGTGCTTCTGGTATTGGCATTATCTTTGCATTTGGAGAATCCGGAACTTCGAGGATGCTCATCATAACGTAATCAGGGCATCATTGAGAGTTTGATCTCTTCGGTATATTTTCAATTGCCCGTTGGATGCCTCGGATTAAAATCTGAATGAACCTTTGTAGCGGAACAAACTTCCTGGATCTGTTTGTAGTCTTGGCAAGTACAATTTCCTTCAAGTCTTCCCAAATGCACTGAGCATAATCGTAATGCTTGTTGAATGCGATGTCGTGAAATATCCTGAGACAATGGATACTCCATCAATCTATGCCAGTATGCTTTGATGTCATACATCTATTGATGATCCCAAACAATGTATATCATTCTCCGTTGAGCCCATTTCGATGGAATTTTTAACTTTTAGGTAAGGGCTTTGAGTATCCTAGGCAAATCAGGTCATGAACCAATTTTTCATCTAAAACGAAATCTTCAAAATCAAGTAACTCTGGAAAGTTAACTGTATCAATCCTTCTAGGTAGAAACAAAATGTGTCGAAGCCTGGCCAAAGTGATCTTTGATTTGAACTGATCGATGGTAACCTTGAAGTGGTGGTTACCATCTGCTGGAACAAACTTTACAGTACGAATGGATGGTTTATATTGGAGAAGATATCCCAAAGGATGTCCTTTGAGAATGTCGACAATTATTGGGTGACTAACTTTAATTACTTTTGTATCAAGACGGTGGTTATTGTCTTTGATTGTCGGGTATTATGGTTGAAGGTGAAGGTCTTGTAACTGAAGTGGAACAGACAGGTTTAGAGACAAGTGTATGGTTTGATGATGAATGGGAGTCGGAAGAATTTGAATGATGGGAATGACTTGGAGATGCCATTTGTAACCTGTGAAATATAATAAACATGTTAGACAAAGCAGGTAAACAAATGAAATTATTCAAATTAGAAAAACAGAACATTTTGCCAGAAATTATAAAATTTGTGCTTTTCTGTTTAAAGCATCGGGATCCCAGACAATAATATGAAAATATTATTAACCAGATTCCAAAGTCAATCTTTCAGAGAACAATGTTAGAAAAACACAGATTTTTAACAATTTCTTGAAAAAATGTTACACTTTTCTTAAAACATTAAAATCCCAACACTTTGGAAAAATATTGAATAAAAACTCGAATGAGTCCTTATACATCTCGATTGACTCTTGAAAAATCTCGAATAAGCCTGTGAACAAACTCGAATGAAGTTGAAAGATTCTCGAATGTATCTATGCAGAAACTCGAATGACATGTGATGATACTCGATTGAGCTTACATTCAACTCGAATGAAGTGTAACATTTCTCGATTAAGTCTTGAAGAATCTCGAAAGAAGAATAAGACCAACTCGAATTAACCATGAGTTAACTCGAATGAAATATAACTAGTCTCGAATGAAAGAAGAAAGGACTCGAGTATATTTTAAGTCCAACTCGAATGAGTCATGAAAGGACTCGAATGAGTCAATAGTCCAACTCGATTAAAACTTAAGTCCAACTCGATCAGATCATATGTTCAACTCGATTGACAAATTGGTCAACTCGAATCAATCATAACATTTCTCGAATGATGAAACAATCAACTCGATTAACACTGAGAAGTGTTTCTGTTAGACATTTAATTTCGATTATATGGAGTTATTTTGTAATAATTAGTTACTTAGTATTTAGCTTTGTATTTATTTCCTTATAATTTATTTCAATGTAAAAGTCTAGGGCGCATTTGTGTCAATGCCCCATACTTAATTAAATGGAGCTATAATAGCTCCTAGGGTTTCACTTTTGAAAGACACGGTTGAAACATTCAATATCAAAGGAGCCGCCATTTTACATATTCTCTCTCCATATTCCTTTTGTCTTTCTTCATCATTTCCTAATTATTGAGCATTGTTCTTCTTTGGTTTCGAAAAGAAATCATCAAGGTGCTGAAATATATACGGGAATACAAGTTTACAATTGGTATCAGAACCTCAAAGGTGCATTTCAACTTGCATTTTACGGATTCTGCTGGGTTTTTCTAGTGTTCTTCGAGTTTTTCATCTTCTTCACCGGTTAGATCCTTTTAATCTTCAGTTTTCGGTTGTTTTTTGTGTTATTATAGTCTTATAATCATCACAGTATCATCCTATATGGATTTCGAGCTCACTAAGTTCCATCTTTCCATCTAAATTATCAAGAAATGGGTATTTTGAAAAGTTTAAAAATATGGGTTTTTAGTGGGTTTTAGCTTATTTTTTTTACTGATTTTTAAGTGTTTTGGTATATTTTAAATCATCAAAAGTGTTTAAAATTGTTTCCCAATCATTTAGAAACATTTTTAGGCTTTCAATCTGCTAAAATAGACGTCTGACTTGTTCTGCCTTAGAAAACCTGTTAAAACCTACTGTACTACGGACATTCAACTGTAGCATTTCAGACCAATTTAGATTCCAATTCGGATTCATTTCGGACCATATATCACCCTAGTTCGGACATCATTTCGGTCCACTTCAGACCAGACTTAGGTGTATTTTGGACAACCCAGTGCCCATTTCGGACCCTTATTCGGTCCCATCCGAACTTCGGACCATCCGAAGTTCAGATCATGCATTCCCATTTTCCTATTTTAGACTATTGCTTTAAATTTTAAATTCCCACTTCGGACCATATCCATTTCGGACCAACCGAATCCGGACCATCCGAATTCGGTCCCCTTCCTGGACAATTGCCTAAGTGCCTGTCCGAATTACTCACTGTTGACCCGAACTAGGATCATCTGAACTCGTGTCCATCACCTCACCCGAAACCAATCACTGTTCATCCGAAGTACCCTGTCTATCCGAATTTTTGACATCCGAATTCGGTTCCTCCATCCATCCGAAGTCAACACTGTTCATCCGAATGCGATTAATCCGAATTCGGTTCATCAGACTTCAAACCATCCGAACTAGGTCCTCCCGTCCGAACTACTGTTCATTCGAATTGCTTCCGTCCAAATTACTGTTCATCCGAACTCAGTTCTTCATCCGAACCAGCACCATCTAGTGTGTTATTCTTCCACAGTCCAGCCCATCCGTTTCAAGTTTCCACCTTTAAGATCTTATCTTTTCAATCAACACCACATCATGTCTCGTGAAGCTCTCGTACTCGGATATGAGAACAGACCACCAGTTCTCTATCCAGATGAGTATGAACAATGGAAATCTCGGTTCCTCAAATTTTTCGGAATGCAACCGCTTGGGAACTTAATGCTTCAGTCCATCTCCGAGGGTCCCATGATCTACTATCGGGAAATCGCAGCCAGACCCGAGGCTGACCCCCTGTCTTAGCTTCAAAAGTTGAACGAGAACCGACTAATGACGCTGAGAGAGACACGCATCATGCCGATAAGAGGGCAGAATATTTGATCTATCAGGCCCTCCCCACTGACATATTGGTTGCCGTTGACAGCAAAATGTCTACCAAAGAAATGTGGGATGAACTGGAAGTCCAAATGCTGGGGGCAGATCTCGATGATCGTGCCAAGATCGAGGAAACGAAGGCTAAATTTACAGAATTCCGAGCCAAAGACGGGGAATCTCTGCAAGCTACGTTTACAAGGTTTTGTGGGGTCCTGAATGAATTGAACAAACTGCACACAAAAAAGGACAGGGATGACATAAACATCGAGTTCTTTGTAGCCTTAGCCCCCGAGTGGCAGATCGCATGCCGGGCCACAAAACGCGTCCTGAATATTCCGTAGGTCTCTATCAATGTCATGTTCAAAGAGCTGAAAAAGTATCAAGGGGATGTGGATCAACAGAAGCTGATGGCAAATCAACTAGCATCTTTACTGCTATCTGCCAACACTGGAATGAAACCCAATGATTCACTAGCCTTGATCACCAACACGAACATTCCCACTCCATCCTTCGCACCAGGTTCATCGTCATCACAGTAAAGGTATGCTTCTCCTCCACGTGAGGTAATTGATGAGGAAGAGGCCACTATTCAGGAACAAATAGCCTTGTGGACCAATCGTCTCTAACAACGACGGTTTTCCAACAAGACTAACAATCAACTCCGTTATGACACCAGTCCGCGGAGGTACTCAGATGACCGTAGGGATGAACGACACGATGATTATCGCCGAGATGATTATCGAAGGGACAACAGGGATGATAGAAGGTATGACGATAGACGCGACTATCGAGATGATCGACGTTATGAGAGGTGAGACGATAGACGCGAGGATCGCAGGGACGACAGGCGCGAATATGATAGAAAGGACGATCGTAGGGATGATCGTAGGGACGATCGTCGGGATGAGCGTAGGGACGACCGCAGAGATGAGAGGAGAGAGCATGAGCGAAGGGATAGAAGAAGGGATGATAGCAGAGAACATCGCTGCGCCGACAAGAGGCCGGCTGACAGAAAAGATGAAAGGGCGCGGGCCGATGAACCGAAAGCCGCAGAGGAGCATCTCTATTACAAGTGTGGAAAACCGGGCCACTTTGCTCGGGAGTGCCACAATAAATTTGACAGAGACATCGGCCACTACGAGAGAAAGCTGGAGGCCGGAAAGAAAAGAACCGACGCAATGGCCCTCGTCGCCCAAGAAGATTACTGGGATGCTGAAGATACCGACAAGGAGGATGATAAGGGCAAGAACTGCTACATGGTTGATCGTCTACGGTTGGAGCACTATGCCATTTCCACTGCTGAGAGTTCAGATTATGCTGGTGAGGGGGAGACATTGAAAAATCCATCAGCATGTCTGATGGCCACAACCGACGATCCCGAATGCTCATCATCCAGTTCAGAGACAAGTGAGGTATACTCCTGTTACATTCCAGAACATGTAGGTAATTTATCTGTAAATAATGAATGTACATTGCACACACATATTCTTGATCTACAAGCTAGGTTAAATGCTGAAATTGCAAAGTGTGTACAGGCTGAACATCAAGCTCAAACTTTAAAAGAGTCGTCTGAATTATATCAATCAAAGTGGTTAACTAATCACAATGTTATAAAACAGATGTTGATCAAAAAAGTAGATGTTCAGACAGGAATATATATATATATCTTGAATCGTGTATGGATAGGTTATCAAAAGAAAAACTCTCGTTAAATGAAGAAATTTCTGTACTTTCAAAACAATTAGATGCAGTAAATATGGAAAATATAGACAGTTTAGTAAAATATAAAATGATTGAAGAAGAATGGATAAGTTTGTACTCACGAATAAAGACCCTTGACGATGCATTTTTAAAAAGGGGTCAAACAGAACAAACTATTCACTTAAATCAGCGCAAAGAAACTAGGTTTTACCATTCTAAACAAGGAATCGGTTTTAAAAATCCTAAATATTTGGAAAAGGCTCAAAGAGTTTTACCTTTATTTTATGACATGAATTATATGGGAGCCAGTCTTAAATCTTTCTTTTTTGAGTCATCAAAAGAAGTTTTAAACCAAGAGAATGAGAAACGTGTTGAACATAAATAAAAAGAAATTTATTTTCAATATGAAGAACTTAACGAGAGTTATCCTTCTAGAGTACCCACTTTAGAGGAAGACTTCTTGTCAACTTATTCAGAAGCTGAATTGAAAACAGAAACTGTAAAATCAACTCCTCAACTTTATATTCCTGCAAAAGTTCTTCAACAACAAATCACTGTTTTAGATAAAGTCGTCTCAAAAGAAAGCACTTGATCTTCAAAATGCCCTTCTTAAGAGCGAAGAAGAAATTGTAAATCAAACTTTTCAACAATCTGTGGAATTAACTGTCTACAGAGAAAATTTTGACATGGTTTCTCAAAAGTCGAAGGATTTTTCAAAAGATCAAACCGTTTATCATTGCATCAAAATTCCATATGTGTCATCAAATAAAGGTAAGGCTAAAGCTGAAACATCTTCTTTCATTTATAAAGGTGAGTGTTCAAAACCGTTTAAAAATGAGGTTTCTAGAAAGACTCAGATCCAATCCAAGTCTTTTAAGAAACCCACTCACCAACAAAAAGAAATTCTGTCAAGTCTAAATCTTCCATGCTTACCGACTCTAAACATTTTGTTCCTACAGATTATGTAAGAAGAGTCCCTAAAACCACGATGCAGGATTTTTCTAGTTTTTTTGTGAAGAAGGCTATAATGCCAAGTGAATTTGTTACTAGAGATAGGATGTCTGTAATCTCTAAAGACAATGTGTGTAACAAAGTGTGTAACAATGTGTGTAATGATGTACCGAATTCTGTTGCTTCTTTAAAGTACTCTTACAGTGAATTATTTGATCTATGTCCAACTCGTTATAGACGACAGGTTCCTGAAATGAATGATTTCGTGCCATATCCTGTTAAACGAATTCGGAAAAAGAAAATATAAAATGTTGCATCATTAGCCGCAGATAAAATTGAGACTTGTCCGTTGCCGAGGCCCAAAACCAAAGCAAAGGTCTCAAAAAGTCAAACACCGAAGGCAATTTCATCGCCTAAAGTTCCAAAGCCAAATAAATCCAATCTTCAATGGATTCCTAAGGGTTATGCATCCGGACCACACACAAATGCTAAATGGTTTCCTAACACTGTACACGTGCCATATAAATCTGGAACTCCTAACAAAAAGGGACCCATATTGAGGTGGGTACCCAAAGTTGTGTGATCTTTATGCAGATGGTTCTTGTTACTTCTGATCAAGACCCATTCTTCAATGAAATGGCTTCTAGTTACCATAGACTAGGACCCATTCTATTGCTTGTCGGTTGTGCTTGAACCGACACGTTTGGCTTCTGTGCACACAGCTCAGGACCTGGTCTTAACTCATCATGTTTTCTGAACATCTCGATTCAGAACACGGTTTGATTGTAAATAAAAATGGATGTGTTTGAATGCATATAGTTTTTCATTGTATGAATTTATTTTCTTTTCAGGCTAAATCGATTTGGTATATGGATTTGGGTTGCTCCAAACATATGACGGGAAGAAGAGAATTGCTGTCCAACGTAGTTGAACAGTATTGCGGAACGGTAAAATTCGGGAACAACCATCATGCTCATATTAAAGGACACAAGGACTTAGTTATAAATAATCTAGTCATAAAGGACGTTGACTATGTTGAGGGATTATCTCATAATCTATTTAGCATAGGACAGCGCTGTGACAAAGGACTAGAGGTAACATTTAGGGCTAAGAACTGCAGTGTGAGGAGTATGGATGGAACAGAAATCCTGTCTGGTTCCCGAAACTCTAACCTCTACACCATTAACGTAGCCAAGCTAATAGTGAAGGATAACATTTGCCTCTTATCAAAAGCCTCTTCAAAAGACTCTTGGTTGTGGCATCGAAGATTATCCCATTTGAATTTTGACAATATCAACAAGCTGGCTGCGAAACAACTGGTTAAAGGTCTCCCTGAAATGCGTTATGAAAAGGACCATCTTTGTGGAGCTTGTGAGAAAGGAAAGATGAAACGATCATCTCACAAACCTAAGCCCAAACCATCAATGAAAAGAGTATTGGAGTTACTTCACATGGATTTATGCGGACCGATGCGGACTCAAAGCATAAACGGGAAGCGATATGTGTTGGTTATCGTTGATGACTATTCACGATATACCTGGGTCAGGTTCTTGCGATTCAAGGACGAGACAGCTCAACAAATCATAGATTTTATAAAGAGTGTCGAGACCCAACAGCAGCTGTCAGTGCAATCAATCAGATCCGATAACGGCACGGAGTTCAAGAACTCGGTAGTTGAGGGCTTCCTTCGATCCAAAGGTATTCAGCATCCATATTCTGCTGCTCGAACGCCACAACAAAATGGGGTCGTGGAAAGGCGTAACCGTACGCTTGTGGAAGCCGCTCGTACAATGCTAACATATTCGAAGCTACCTCCGTTCTTGTGGGCCGAAGTCATATCAACAACCTGCTATACACAAAATCGCTCCATTATCTATAAGCGCTTTAACAAAACTCCTTACCAACTCTTTTTGAGTAAAGTGCCATTTATCAAGTACTTACGTGTATTTGGTTGCAGGTGCTATGTGCTGAACGAGAAAGACAACCTCGGGAAGTTTAACGAAAAGGCGGATGAAGCGATCTTCATTGGATACTCATCCAACTCGAAGGCCTATCGCGCATTCAATAACCGAACCAGAACATTCAATGAAAGTGTGCATGTCACATTTGATGAGTTGGCTGAACTGGCACCCGAAGTTGATCATACAGGACCTCGCATTACTCAAATGCCTGGAGACTCGTCTAATAACCCCATTTCTTTTTCTTCTTCTGATTTAGTTAACTTGTTTGATCCTTTTTACGTAGAATTTTTTGGTCCTATGCTAATGTGTCTAATGTTGTCAATAATGTAGGTAATCCTTCCAATTCAACTGCACCACAAAGTTTCTCTGCTCCATCTTCATCCACATCATACCCTCATCCATCAACATTGTCCACCGTTACATCCGCAGTTGAATCTACTCCCATAATACCCTCACATATAATGCCAACTATCCTTCCTTCACCTGAATACTCGGAAATCGAACAGGATTCAGTGGTACCATCATTTGAAACCATTGACCATAAATATTCATCCATCCCCAGATTAACCACAGAGGTTCCATCCCGAGCACCCCTTCCACACGAGATTAAATGGACCCGAAGTCACCCAACAGATCAAATCATTGGTGATGTTTCAACTGGAGTCGAAACTCGTAGGGCGTCTGCTAATGAATGCCTCTTCGCATCATTCCTTAGTATGATAGAGCCCGCTCGTGTGGATGAAGCCCTAAAAGATCCAGATTGGATAGTTGCAATGCTAGAGGAACTCAACCAGTTTGAACAGCTCAGAGTATGGCAGTTAGTTCCCATACCAAAGGACGGTTCAGTGATTGGAACAAAGTGGATTTTTAAGAACAAACGAGATAAGAACGGCATTGTGATAAGGAATAAAGCAAGACTTGTTGCCAAAGGCTACCGACAACAAGAAGGGATAGATTATGACGAAACCTTCGCTCCAGTTGCACGGATCGAAGCAATCAGAATCTTTTTGGCGTACGCGGCACACAAGGACTTCAAAGTGTACCAAATGGACGTCAAGACAGCCTTTCTAAACGGTGAACTTAACGAAGAGGTGTACGTTGAACTACCACAAGGCTTTGTTGACACACATAAACAGTACCATGTTTATGTGCTAGATAAAGCCCTCTATGGTTTAAAACAAGCACCTCGCGCATGGTATGATAGTCTTTCTAATTTCCTTATTTCTACCGGTTTCTGTAAAGGTGGGGTGGACACAACTCTGTTCACTAAAAGGGAAGGCCTACATATAATGCTAGTACAGATATATGTCAACGACATTATATTTGGATCTACTGACAGTAGTTTCTGTAAGGATTTTTCAGCCCTAATGGAGTCCAGGTTCAAGATGAGTATGATGGGGTAAATGAACTTTTATACGGATTACAAGTCAAACAACTTGACGATGGGATTTTTTTGAACTAGTCGAAATATACTCTTGACATTCTCAAGAAGTATAAGTTAGACTCTTGCACAAGTATCGCAACTCCCATGACCTCCAACTGTAAGTTAGACACCGATCCTTCTGGGAAAAGTGTCAATAATACAACTTACAGAGGGATGATAGGATCCTTACTGTATCTGACTGCTAGTAGGCCGGATATAATGTTTTCAACATGTCTTTGTGCTAGATTTCAGGCCGACCCGAAAGAATCACACCTAACTGCGGTAAAACGCATTTTTCGTTATCTTAAGGGCACACCCGATCTTGGTCTATGGTATCCAAAGGGAACTGATTTCGATCTTACCGCTTTTTCAGATGCTGATTTTGCAGGTTGTAGAGTTGACAGAAAAAGCACGTCGGGATGAATACAGTTTTTGGGAGATAGACCGGTGAGTTGGTCCTCAAAAAAGTAGAATTGTGTTTCAACATCCACAGCTGAGGCTGAGTATGTAGCTGCTGCAAGCTGTAACACAATTACGCGATTATGGATTCTCACTCACAAATATCCCAATTTACTGCGATTCTCGAAGTGCAATTGCCATCTCTTGCAATTCCGTGCAGCACTCTCGAACAAAACACATAGATATCAGGTATAATTTTTTTAAAGATCACGTAGAAAAAGGGAACCATTGAGTTGTATTTTGTTGGCACAGAATATCAACTTGCAGATATATTTACTAAAGCTTTTGACAAACCTCGTTTTCAGTTTTTAGTATCCCATATTGGCATGTTGAATCCGCCTTCCAATTAAATATCAGATATTGTCTTAAATAATTCTATTTCAATCTATCATGTTTCAAATTCCTTTATTTTAGAAAATATCTGTTATTTAAATTTAGGGATTGTGTCACAAAATTGAAACTCAATATTTCCTTATCTGTGTACATTTTTAATAATTAATGATCCTGACAAATTGCTGTGTGAATTGTCCATCACGGAGTGGGATGCAAACATAATCCAGGTTTGTCTGTATCTTTAAGGGTAAAAAGGTTAAAAAATTTAATCTGAAAAGGACAAAAGGAGAGGATCGTTATTAATTTGAGGGGGAGTATAGTTTGGATATTAATTTTTATAATTCTTTGTTTCTTTTTAATTTTTGTAGTTAAAATTTTAAATTTTAGGTTGGTCATATTTTAATTTATTTTTAAGTTTAACTTAATTGTTCAGAAAATCCCAAAAAGATTTTAATTGTTCAAACTTTTCAAAAAGCCAAAAATATTTTATTTTATTTTTTATCTTAACTTAAATACTAAACGAAAATACCAAAAATATTTTATTTTGTTTGTTTATTTTAAAGAAAAATACAAAAAGATTTAATAAAATTAGGTCAAAATGTTTTATTAAAACTCTTATTTCTTTCTAAATTTTCTTCTAGGCCAATATTTCTTATATATGTGTGTGGTGTGTTGCACAAACCGGCGGTCCACAATACTTTTTGGGCGCGGATCCATGACCCAAAACCCGACCCGAGCACTTATATATTTGTGGGTCAAACGGTCAACACCCACCTTCCTTCATTCTCAAGCTTTCTTCTTCCTCTTTCTCTCTACTCTCGTCGACATCATCACCGCCGGCCACCATAACCACCATTCCAAGCTTTTGGAACACCATGTTTTCTCGTTTTTCTTGCTTCATTCAACTTTGGCACTACCAGGTAACATCTTTTTAACTTTATTTCAGCTTTTAATGTCTTATATTGTGTGTTTGATTTTCAATTTTTTTCTTACTTTTCCTTTTCGTTTTTTCTTGTTTTTAGGTAGTGTAATGTGTTTTATTTACTTAGTTGTAGTTAGATAAAATGTTCTTGATATGTTTTTCGTCTAGGATCTTTAAAATTCATGCATTTTTGTTAATTTTCACTGTTCACGTTTAAAATTGCATGAACTCATTAACTGCTGGCATGCATTTCGGACGTCCGAATTCGGACCACCACCCGAATTCGGATGTCCCACTTAGACTAATTACAAATGTTTTTCAAAAATATCCGACAGAATTCAGACACTGTTCATCCGACTTCGGACACTGTGCATCCGAATTCGGTCCCTCAAAATATTTCAAAATGTTCAAATAAAGTCTAAGTCACATCTCTGTTCATCAGAATTCGGATGGCATCCGAAATCGGTTTCCATCCGGATTCGTGCTTCATCCGAATTCACTTGTCCACATTTCCATTTACATGCATTGCGTTCCATCCGAACCAGCATCCGAATTCGGACCACATCACCACCTCATCCGAATTCGGTCCAATTCTAATCATCACTTCCACCCAATTCGGAGCTCATCCGAATTCGGACCCACATCACACATCATCCGAATTCGAACCCCAACCATCCCATTTCATGCATCATCCGGATTTCGGCCGGATCCGAATTCGTTGACACTGTTCATCCGAATTCGGACCATCCGAAATTCAACACTTAGCATATTTTTTAAAATTTTCTCATTTTTGCATTTTCACTATAAATTAAAAATCCAAAAAGATTTTCAATACGGTGCACCATTGATCAAAGTTAGGATTAGTGTTTGAGTGAAAAGGTCTGATCTAACATCGGTCTCTTCACGATAGACTTTGGACTTTATTAGTAGAATTTCATTCTACTAATAAAGACCCGATGCTAAACAGATCAGACAGTTTCTATCTCACACTTATCTACACTTCATCTCAATGTCAATATCATATCAAGTCTTGTGTTCTAACTTTGATGCACCTTGCAGGATGATGGAACCAGCTGTTGTTCTCACCCTACCCCATCCCCCCATTCCAAATAACAATGCCCAACTACCCGAACAATCCACCCTTCCCCAGGCCGAGTTTGTTGAGATTATACCACATAACTGGCAGCTCGATGTCTCCATTCTCACCAAAGAACCCCAAACCCTCGCCTTCGACATCCTCCTGCACCACCCCATATATTATGGTTTGTCCACCGCAATCGCTGTTCCCCAGATATACCTGCAACAATTTTGGAACAGATTGCAATATATTTCTGACGCCGAACCTTTCTTCACAACCACCATTGACTGTGCCAGTCAAAATCACCATCGCTGCCATACGCCATATCCTTCATTTTCCCGCCGAAACCTATTTTCCATCCCGCCTTCACTTTGGTCCCATCCCTTCCATCCCGGAAACCCTAGCCGAAATACAAACCCTGGGTTATGACGGCCCTCTCAATAAACCCTTTAATTTCCGAACAAAGAATCTACAATCTCATTGGCGGATTCTCTTCGACGTCATCAACAAGTGCTTCACAGCAAAGCACTCAGGCCATGACTCCGCCTCGGCTCAGGTTTTAGCCATGTTCACCGGCTTTGCCTTTGACCGCCATATTGATTATGCGGCTTTCCTCTTCAAGGAATTGAAAAGGGTACATTTGGAGAGAGGAACCAAAAAGGGACGCAAGTACATACCTCTCCAACGGTTTCTGCAACTTATAATACAATATGCGATGGATAATGATAAGGACATTCACGAACGTCCTGAGGCCGACGTCTACCCTACCGTGGCCATTCAAAAGCTTACATTGCAAAAGGGGGCCCCTTCAGTGCCTATAATGACTATCTCGTTGTCTCTATTGCTCAAGGAAAGGGATTTGGAAAGGGTTAGGGCTTACATTCGAGTGTTTTATCCGGATGAGGCTCAATCAGAACCGAGTGAGTCTAGCCAATCCGAAGGTGAGGCCAGACTGAGTGAGGATGAGGGAGCTCAGGCAGAAGTACATCAATCATTGGGAATAGGTGAGCGGGAGCCTGTGATTGTGAGTGAGGGAGAAGGTGGTGAGGCGGCAGAGGCGGCGGATTCTGAACGAACCGTCTCTGTCGTGCGAGCGTTAGACATTCAATCTGAGGGTGACCGAAGCCCTATCAGCCGGACCACCCACCATAAGACCGTCAGTCCAACGGTCGACATCACCCCCACCATCCACTTGGTATCCCCTCAAAGGGAAACCACTTCATTCCACGGGGCTGTTGCACATACACCATCGCCCTCTCATTCAGAGAGCGGCGGTGTTGAACAAGGTCACACTCCTCCCCACGTGACAGAACTTCCTTCATTCATGATTCCATCCCCCCATATACACACAACGCACGATGCCTTTGTGGCAACCCCAAGAGCTGCTTCCGTGGCAGCTCCACAAACTTCCGGATCTGAGAGTCCAATACACGAGCCAGAAATGACGGAAGGAAGACCTGAGGTGGCTCCATCAACGCCATCCACTTCAGGCCATCTCCCCATCAACTAGGAGATGCTAACGGCAGCTTTTCGTGCTGCCGGTGTTGTTACCCGAGCTGACCTGGACGCCCAGAAGGAAGCTGCTGAGGAACGTCACACCGCCCTTCTTTCACTTATAAAGGGTAAGGGTGTCGCTTCTGAAGCTGTGCCTCCACCAGGATCCCATTCAGTCCAAAACCAAATAGCAGAGCTGTCGGACAAAATAGATGCGCTGACTCGCCTCATTCTTCAAGTTCAGGAGCAACTCAACTCCAGAATGGACCGCCTTGAGTCCGCAGTGATTGAGCTGCAATGTCATCCTCAGGCTGAGTCCCATAAAAGGAAACATGACGATCAGGACGACCCTGATCGCCATGAAGGGGAGAAAAGACAGAATACTCAGTCCGAGGACCCAATGTTGTTTGTAGGGTGAGCAGAGACCGAAGGCATAGAAATTCAGCGGTCTGGGGATCAGACTTATGAGGCTAGGGAGACGTTGATGATAGAATATGAACCCTTACAGATTGAAGGTCCAGCTCCTTTAGACCCTATGTCAGCAATGCTGGAATACGAACCTCAATATGAAAAAGTCAAAATCATATTATTTTCTGACTCAGACTCTGATACTTATAACGACTATATCTTCCTCACACCAAAGCCTGAACCCCAATCACCACAACAATCACCTTCTCCAATTGAAGTTTTGAATTCCCCAACCCATGAACCTCAAGAACAAATAACTTCTTCCATCCAATCACCTTCACCTACTCCCATAGAAACTCCATCACTCCAAACCACTCCCACACCAAAAGAAATTACATCAGTTATACCTACCCCAACAGTCCAAACAACCCTTCCATCTCAATCAGTTCCGCCTGCTCACATTGCTGAATCATCCGGATCTCGAACTGTCGACTGCTTTGACACAAGAGATGTCACCACAATATACGACGTGACGGATGTTGAATGGATCAATTGGTATTCAAGGGGTAATGTTCATAAGCTGGATGCAGAGACAAAAGAAGAACTGAGTCAGGACCGGAGGGATCAAGTATTGAAACTTCTTGAGACTCCTCCCGCCGAATTAGAAGAACCTCCGGTTCAGGGGTTAAAAGAATTCTTGAAGAAGTTCCCAGCTGAACAGTTTCAGAATCCTTTCTTAGAAGAAAGATTTAAGATGGTATTTAGAAAGAAGCTGGGGTCTTACAGTAGACGTCTTCTGATGGTGATGACCGATGCATCTCGATGCGTTCATGCAGAATATAATTAGATGATGCTAAGGTAAAAGAGAGATAAGAGCAAATATTGGTCTAAATCCAAAATCGTAAAGATCAATAACATCCACATGTAAAAAAGAGCCAGAGTGTTCACTCCGGCCTTCGAGGTACTCAGAGAAGACGGTACAGTTCAAGAATTGTATGAAAGCGACCTTGACTTTGTAAACATAGACGACATCGAGTTTCTGAACAACAAGATGAAAAATAAAGTCAAGGGTCGTCTGACTCATATGACTGCACTTGCAGCCCTGGTCCGAAGCATGAACCGCCGATCAATTGTGATGCGCCTCAGATATTTTCAGATGGCAATTGAGAGCGCCTTAGTCAAAGTGGGTCTGAAAGCACCTGATCAAGACAGCTTCCTTCTAGCCCACCATCCGGCCTACAGAGTTATATTCACAGGAGACCCGGGTGTCATTTTTGTCAATCAGAAGGGCTACAAAAGGTTCATGCGCTTTGAGAATCTTCCCTGTTACTCCGACGGTACTCTCAGATTGGTTCGAGCCGCGCTTGCTCAGAAAGTTCAAGATTTTGATGGTCAACCAGATCCAGAACAAAGATGCTCGCCGAAGGAAATTCAGGACACCCTCAGCAGCATTGAACTCCTGAACGAACGGCTACATTTGAGACAAGTGACCAGACGCTTTGATGTCATCCTTGGACTCCGAGAATCCACTGGTCATGCTAGAGTTCCAGGACCTCCAAAATGATCGAAAAGGGGGAGATTGTTAGACATTTAATTTCGATCATATGGAGTTATTTTGTAATAATTATTTACTTAGTATTTAGCTTTGTATTTATTTCCTTGTAATTTATTTCAATGTAAAACTCTAGGGGGCATTTGTGTCAATGCCCTATTCTTAATTAAATGGAGCTATAATAGCTCCTAGGGTTTCACTTTTGAAAGACACGGTTGAAACATTCAATATCAAAGGAGCCGCCATTTTACATATTCTCTCTCAATATTCATTTTGTCTTTCTTCATCATTTCCTAATTATTGAACATTGTTCTTCTTGGGTTTTGATAAGAAATCATCAAGGGGCTGAAATATATACGGGAATAAAAGTTTACAGTTTCTCGATTATACTTTCAATCGAGAAAGTTCTTTGAAATTATATACAAGTCCTTATACTGATTTTTCAAAAAATTAATTCCAATGACCTTTTAACTGATTTAAAACTTGTTTCCCACTCGAAAAACAATATCAAACAACTTTGTTTTACTGAACTTTGATTAAAAACAACATGGTTGTTAAAAATTCAAAATTCAGAAAAGTATGAACTCAAAACCATTTGATCTAAAATTTCAATTTACTGTTTGTGTGATTTGAATTGAACCATGAAATTTCAGATTCATGTTCAGATCCATAAGCCGTAAACCACCACACATTTAATTTCAGTTTAATAAACAGAAATTTTGAAACACCATGAACACCCATATACGAATATACAAAAACTGTTATTCAACAGATATATGAATAAACTGAAAAATACAACATAAAACAGAAAGGAAACTCACAATTTGTTGCTTTGTAGTCCGAAATAACCTAAGATATTTGTGTTTTTGAGGTTTCTTAATGGGTAAGAAAGATTTTGAAGGAGACGGTGAATAGTGTATTTAGCCGAAAAGTTTGATTTGAAATTCAAAATTCACCTTTATAGTTGAATTTCAAAAATGTTTAAAGTACCCGGCCCATTTTTGAATTTCAATATTGACTTTGCTCGGCCCACATTCACCAATTATTAAACCATTTAATTGAAACCCAATTTCCTTTCATAAAAAAAATTACAACTAATTAAAAAAAATAAAACAAATTTAGCAAACAAATTTTTTTTTTGAAAACACACATACAACAAAAAATAAACTAAAATTAAAACTAAAAAAATGTAAAAACATAAAATGCTCCCCCTTGAATTTTAGAATGCTGGTCCCCCTCAGATGTATATAGTAATTTGCAAATCAGCTCCCCCTACAAAATATCAGATAAATTTTATCAGATTTTCTCAAAATCAGATAAAAAGTATTTTTTGCTCCCCCTGCACATGACAATTCAGAATTGTTAAATTCCGAAAAATTTGAACTTTTAATCTTTCAAAAATTTAACATCAGATTAGAATCAATAAAAAATGTAAATTTAAAATTATAAATTGAAACTACTGAATTATTAAACCTAACGATTCAACATACCCAATTTGTATACCAAAAAATTAAACATTTTTTCATCTAATGTTTTGGTAAACAAATCAGCTAGTTGATATTCAGTAGGAACAAAGTATAATTCTATATTCCCATTTTCAACATGATCCTTTAATAAAGTGATACCGAAGGTCGATGTGTTTTGTTTTTGAGTGTTGCACAGGATTTGATGCAATAGCAATTGCGCTATGAGATTCACAGTATATAGGAATCTTCTGTGGTGTAAACCCGTAATCTCGCAGTTGGCTCTTCATCCACAACACCTGAGAACAGCATGATGAAACAGCAACGTATTCTGCTTCAGCTGTAGACAATGAAACACAATGTTGTTTCTTGGATGACTAGCAGACGGGTTTCTCACCTAAGAATTGAACTGCACCTGACGTACTTTTTCTGTCCATCTTATCACCTGTCTGATCAGCGTCAGAAAATAGCAGTTAAATTGAATGAAGATTCTCTGGGATACCACAAACCAAGGTTTGGTATTCCCTTCAGATATCTTAAAATTCTTTTAGGAGCAGTTAAATGTGATTCTTTTGGATTCGCCTGATATCTAGCGCACACACATGTAGCAAACATAATATCCGGTCAACTAGCAGTTAAATACATTAATGACCCAATTATTCCTCGATAATGAGTTACATCTACAGGTTTCCCTGAAATGTGCTCATCGAGTTTGGACTTTGAATCCGGAGCCATGAGAGTTTTCATAGGAATATTGTTAACCATGTTAAAACTCTTTAACATGTCTTGAATATATTTTGACTGACTTATAAAAGTACCATCAGTGAATTGTTTAACTTGTAAACCTAAGAAAAAATTTATTTCTCCCATCATGCTCATTTCGAATATCTGGGACATTAAGTAAGCGAATTTCTTACAAAATTCAGGATTTGTAGACTCAAATATTATATCGTCTGCATATATTTGTATTACTATAATATCCAGCCCCTGACGTTTTATAAACAATGTTGTGTCAACTGCACCTTTGTTGAATCCACATTTCAACAGATATGTTGAAAGTGCATCATACCAAGCACGTGGTGCTTGTTTAAGGCCGTACAATGACTTATCTAAAATATATACATGATCAGGTTTCGAAGGATCAATAAAGCCATCGGGCTGATATGTATATACTTCATCAGTTAATTCCCCGTTTAAAAATGTAGTTTTAACATCCATTTGATAAACAGTGAAATTTTTATGAGCATCAAATGCTAAAAACATCCTAATCGCTTCTATTCTTGCAACAGGTGCAAATGTCTCATCATAGTCGATCCCTTCTTGTTGATTATATCCTTTGGCAACGAGTCGTGCTTTATCGCGAATGATGACTCCATGTTCGTCCTTCTTGTTCTTAAAGATCCACTTCGTGCCAATGATAGATTTATCTTTTGGTCGCTCAACAAGTCTCCAGACCTTCAACCGTTCGAACTGATTCAGTTCTTCTTGCATTGCAACAATCCAATCAGCGTCCAGAAGAGCTTCTTTCACATTCTTTGGCTCTATTTTGCTGAGAAAATTGGAGGCACTCGTTTATTGTGGCTCTTCTAGTTTGGACTGAAGCATAAGGATCACCAATGATATTTTCTGTTGGGTGATTTCTAGTCCACTTGAAAGTATGTGGGTACGGTTGGATGTGGTCTTGATTGGGATTTAGGTCTAAATAGGGAAGTCGAGGGATGGCTTTAGATGTAGACGGTAGGGTATCTGAGATAGGAGTTTCTGAATGTTCAGATGTTACGGGGGTTTCAGAAGATTGTGGAGGTTGAATAGGTTGTACACTCTCAGTTGGCAAGTGCACATCTGTTGTCGAAGCTTCTCCAGTTTCTTCTGATACTTGTTGATGAGAATCATCTGAGACTACAACGGGATCTTCAGTAATCCTGTCAGGCACCAAATTTAAAACATTAGTTTTGGGCTTCTCAAAGTAGTCTTCATAGAAATTCTCAAACAATTTATTTAATTCTGAATTTTCTGCATGCTTTTCAGTTGACTCCATAGAATTCGGCTTGTTAGGTTCGGGTCCTGAACTGGTATGTTCAGAAGCCATAAACACTCCTTCATCAAATTTTGACGTTGACGCTCTCATTGACTGTCTTGGTCCGCTTGTTGTAGACACGGAAAGCGACTGACTCCTTCGAATAACCTATGAAAATACCTTCATCAGCTTTTTGATTAAATTTTCCAAGGTTGTCTTTGTCATTTAGTATGAAGCATCTGCATCCAAAGACATGGAAAAATTTAATATTAGGTATCCGTTTATTTATTAGTTCATAAGAAGTCTTCCCAAATTGTTTATTGATTATTGAACGATTCTGTGTGAAACAAGTTGTTGCAACAGCTTCAGCCCATAAGAATAATGGAAGATTGTAATACGCCAACATCGTTCTTGCTGATTCCACTAGTGTCCGATTTCTTCGTTCAATGACACCATTCTGTTGTGGAGTTCTAGCAGCTGAAAACTGATGTGTGATTCCTACAGAATTCAAAAATGATTCAAGAGATTTGTTCTTGAATTTTGTGCCGTTATCTGATCTGATTGACTGAATTGAAAGTTGCAACTTCACTTGAATTTTCCGGATGAAGTCTATGATGATTTTGGTAGCATCGGATTTGGACCTCAGGAAGAAAACCCATGTGTATCGTGAGTAACGTCAACTATCACCAATACATATCTTTTCTTATTAATACTTTGTACTCTCACGGGTCCACACAGATCCATATGTAGCAGTTCCAGTGCTCTCGTTGAAGAGTGTTCGGATTTGGATTTGTGTGAAGCTCTAGTCATCTTTCCTTTTTCACATGCGGCACACAACTGCTCCTTTTGAAATTTGAGAGTTGGTAGCCCTTTAACTAACCCGCCTTTTGCTAGGTTGGTTAATTCGTTAAAGTTCAGATGTGAAAGACGACGATGCCATAGCCAAGTTGTTTTAGATGTAGCTTTTGACAGTAAGGAGACATCCTTTTTCAGATTAATGGAGGCTAGGTCAATGGAGTACAAGTTTGTTTTCTTGTTTCCGGCGAGGATTTCTTTTCCTTCTCCAGATCGAATGCTGCACCGAATGACTTTGAAATTGACTTCCAATCCTTTATCGCAAAGTTGTCCAATGCTAAACAAGTTATGACCAATACCATCAACGTAGAAGACCTTCTGAATGAAACTTTTATCGTATGCAAGACTCCCGTACCCTTTGATCAGACAAAACAGTTCCCAAATCTGACCGTCCCACAGAACTTTTCTACAAAGTTAGTGAGTGTTTCTCTTTGTCCGGTCATATGCTTCGAGCATCCGGAGTCAAGATACCATACATGATTTACCTATAAGACGAAATAGCACATGAGGTACCCACTTATAGCTGGGTACTTTTGATTTAGGTAAATCATGCAGTTGAGGATGCGTTTTCTCATCAGATACTTCTTTTATCTTAACATTTGATGATGATTTAGGTACCCACTTTTTAACAGTTCTTTTTGGTATCCATTTTTGTACAATTCGCGGTGGAACTGTTTTTAAAAGATTTTGTTGTGGAACCTTTTTCTGTTTGAAAGATGGGTCCTTTTTCTTAGGTTGCCATACGAGCTTATCAGATTTTACAAGTAATGATTTACATGCACCATACTTCAAAGAAATTAAATCAGTTCGAGAGAATTTGATACAAGATTTATCCACAAATTCATTATTACAGATAGAGTTTTCAAGATTGCTATTTCTATCTGTAACAATATTTTTCTTCACTCGCCACTCTTGTTTTATTTTCTTGTTTTTCTGTTCTCTCTTCTTCTTTCTCCAAACTTGCTTCTTTGAACCGTTCAGAATATAATCTGACATAGAAGAAACATGAGAATTAGTAATCTGAGAAACTTGTTTCTTCTGTAAATGTCTCTTAACTTTTGAAGTTTGGACTTTAAGTGCAATTGAGTTCTCTGTAGAAGATGATTTACCTTTTATAAATTTAGGAGTATCAAAAATAACTTTTGTTTTCTCTTTCTTTTGTTGTAAAGTTGGTGAATTTTCAGATAATTTTATTGAAGCTGTAGAAATTCCTTGCAGAATTTTAACAGATTCTTTTTGATCATCTGATTGTTTGTTATATAAAGGTTTTACAGATTCATCAATTTTAACAAACATCTCTTCTAAGGAATTGAAATCAGAGTTCATATACAGATTAAATTCTTTTTCAGAATTGATAGAATCTAGAGAAGTTGAAGATAATGGATCAGATAACTTTTTGTTCTCAGGCTGTTTTTGTAATTTTTGTTCCAGAGTTTTTAGTTCAGCCTTAAGAGATTGATTTTCTGTCTCAAAGTTTTTGATTTTCAATTCGAGATCAAAGTTTATATATCTTCTCTAGAATTGAAAATGGAAAATAAAACTTTTCAGATTGAGTAGTAGATTCAGATAAATCCTTTTCAGAATATGTCTGAATATACTCTTCTTTAATGTCAGTATTATTACTTGTTTCATTTATTCTGTTATAGTCAACAGAGTTTTGCATTTTATCTGATCTTAATCTTTTTGATTCTTCACTAGATTCTACCTCATCAGATGCTTTCATGAAAGTCATTTTTAATCCTAGATTCATATATCTGACATCATATAAAGTCGGTGAATTGGATATGGCCTTTGTCAGATACTTAGGATTTTCCCAACCAATACCAGATTTAGAATTGTAAAATTCTGTGTCTTTTGGTTGATTTAAATAGATAGTTTGATCTGTTTGACCTCTTTTGATAAATTCATCTTCCATTTTCTTTATTTTCTCTTAAAGCTTAGTTCTTTCTTCAAAAATGACATGATATTTTACAGAAAAATTTGAAGCTTCTAATTTTGCCAATCTGAGTTTTTCTTGTAGGTAAGATATATTGTTATTAAGTTCTTGGACTTTGCTTTGAAGTTCTTTTTCTTTGCCTTGCAAATCTGAAACTGCTCCTAATGCCAATGCTTTATCTTTGGAAAAATCTAATACTAAATTATGTTCATTACGTAACTTGTTTTCCAAAGAGTGAGCATGTTTCTTTTCAGCCTTTAATGATTTTTCAAATTTCTTAAGCATAAAGGCCATCTGTGTTAATTTTTCTTCAAGCAAACAGGAATTATCATTTTCAGAGTCAGAGTTAGAATTTACCTCTGGTGTTTCTGAACTGTCTGATTTTTCTGGCTCTGAATCATCTGTATCCTTGTCATTGCTGCATTCATCTTTTCCTGCTGCCATCAACGCGAACTCTTCAGTGTCTTCCTCCTCAGACTCTTGCTTTTCCTCATCTTCTTCGTCTGTTAGCCCAACCCATACCTCATCTTTTGCTATCATAGCTGACTCACTCATTTTCGATTCATTGAAAACTTTTGATTTCAAGCAGATATGAGCATGCTCATCTAGTATGTCTTCATCCTCAGATAACTGTAGCCAATGGTCATCCTCTGCCATAAGGGCTTTTGCAGCTTCCTTTTCTTTGGCTAGGAGAGCCTTTCTTGTGTAGTAGTCAGAGTTTTTGACTACTAGCATTCTGCACTCACGAGCAAAATGACCTAGTTTTCCACAATTATAGAACTTCTGCTCTGTTTCTTTCTTCGCTGATTTATCAGATTTTTCATATTTTTCAGCTTTTCTGCCACGACTCTCACCAGATTTTTCATACTTCTCCTTCTTTTCAAATTTCTTTGAGCCAGTCTTGTAGCGCATTTTGTTGTTGGTTGGCTTACGATAGAATTTTTTTTGGAATGCTTTAGTTAGCAATGCCATCTGTTTTTTCATCTCTTCTATCTCGGAGTCTGCAGATGAATCTGATGTGTCTGATTCGGAAGAGCTACTGCTAACTACTGCCCGTTACTCCTTTTTCAGCTTATATTTATACTTCTTTTCTTCCAGTAAAGCCAAAGGGTCAACGGTTTCTTTCTCAGCTTTGTTTTTGCTAGAGTTTTTTCTCAAAACAACCTCCTGATAGTTATTGAGGTTTTCAAAAATCATATGGAACTCCATCTCTTCAATGTCCTTCGTCTGTTGGATAATCATCGCATACTTTCCCATTCTGGGTTGAGTACGTTTAAGAACTTGACATGATATCCAGATTGGACTTTGTTACCCCCATTTCTTTTCATCTCACTTACCAGACTGACAAACCGCAGGTAAGTGTTTTCTAGTAATTCTCCTTCTCTCGCTCTAAAATTCTCAAAAGTCATCAGACTGTTTCTTGCTCTATTAGTTGCAGCCATGTCGTATCCCCTCATAAGCTTGCAAACCTCATCCCAGATGGATTTGGCGGTCTTTGTGTTTGTGAGACAGGTATAGATGTAATTGGGGATTGAGATCAGTAACAACTTCCTGGCTGTTTTGTCCCCTAACTTTCTTCTTTTCTGTGCTTCAGTTAAGTTTGTAAGCTCACCTGTTCTTGGTGGAATTGGGGGATTTCCAGTGGGTACACCTGGGACTGTCTCCATGAACACAGATGGTCCTTCTGTTAAGGACTTTTTCATTTCTTCCGAAACATCATGGAAACTGATGAATTCCAAAAATCGTTCCCTCCACTGCACGTATTCTCCTCGATAGAGAATTGGGTGTTTCGTTTCTGATCCCATGGCAAGAGCGTCTTTTAACATTGTGATTGATATATAGGAAACATTCCAAGATCTGATGAATTTTGATTGAAATTGAAACAGTTGATCAACTGTTGAAAATTGATCAACCTTTGAAAGAATGTTGAATGAAACTCGATTGGTTAAGATGATCAACTCGAATGATAAGTTGATCAACTCGATTAACGAATGAGTGAAACTCGATCCAATGTATAATCAACTCGAATCGAATGATTAGATTGATGACCGAATGATTACAAAGTGTAAATAAGAAGTTTCTTGTACTGTAGCCCTAGATCTGGAATTCCGTGCATACACTATTTGCAGATTGTCAGTTTTCTCTTTCTATTACAAGGTCAACCTATTATTAATACTATTCACAACTATGAACAAATTACAGAGCAAACCCTGGACATTGTATTACATCAACAAAAGATATTCCAACAATAAGGATTGAAACTCGAATGATAAGGCTTGAAACTCGAATGATACTTAAAACTCGAATGAAGAAGCCTAAAACTCGATCAAATAAGCATGAAACTCGATCAATTAAGCATGAAACTCGAATGAAGCGTAAAGTTTCTTGATAAACTATTTAATCAACTCGAATGGAACTCTTGACAAACTCGAATGGACAATTTGAAAAACTCGAAAGAATAGAGGTTAAACTCGAATGGTTCCTTATGCAACTCGAATAACGTGCATGTCCAACTCGAATGAACCTTGATCAACCACGATTGAAATACATATCCAACTCGATTATGTCTTTATGAAACTCGATTGACTTCCTTGTAAAACTCGATTAAAACTATGAACTTAGTTTTGCCCGAGTTTCATCATTTTTCAACAAAAAAGAAGTCCAGATTCAAATTTTTTCAACAAAAATTCATGAATTGATCAATTGTGAATCCTACTTATCAATTGTGAATTACACACAATTGTTTGGTGTGTACACTGATGAGGGGATCAGACCGGGCATCTACCAACAGAGCAAGGAACAGTCTGATGACATTTGAGAATTTTAGAGCAAGAGAGGGGGAATTACTAGAGAACACTTACTTGCGGTTTGTCAGTTTAGTGAGTGAGATGAAAAGGAACGGTGTTACGAAGTCTAATCTAGACATAAATGTAAGTTTCTGAACGTACTTAACCCAGAATGGGAAAAGTATGCAATGATCATCCAACAGATGAAAGACATTGAGGAAATGGATTTCCATATGATTTTTGAGAACCTTCACAACTATCAAGAGGTAGTTTTAAGGAAAATGTCTGAAAAGAAGAAGCTGAAAAAGAGACCGTTGACCGTTTAGCTTTATTGGCTGATAAGAAATACAAATATAAGCTGAAGAAGGAAAAACGGGCAGTCATAAGCAGTAGCTCTTCTGAATCAGACTCATCAGATTCATCCACAGATTCTATCGAAAGCCAACCAATAACAAAATGCGATACAAGACTGGCTCAAGAAAGTTTGACAAGAAGGAGAAGTATGAAAAGTCTGGTGAAAGCAGTGGAAGGAAAGCCGAAAAATATGACAATCTGAAAAATCAGCCAAGAAAGATACAGGGCAAAAATGCTACAACTGTGGCAAGCCATGACACTTTGCTCGAGAATGCAGAATGCCAGTAGTCAGAAACTCTGAATACTACACAAGGGAAGGCACTTCTTGCCAAAGAAAAAGAAGCTGGCAAAGCTCTAATGGCTGAGGATGACCATTGGCTACATCTATCAGAAGATGAAGACATCTTGGATGAAGATGCACATATCTACTTGAAATCAGAAGTGTTCAATGAATCAGAACTGAGTGAGTCTGCAATGGTACCAAAAGATGAGGCGTGGATTGGATTAACGGATGAAGAGAAAGAGGACAAGGAAGAGTCTGATGAGGAAGTAACTGAAGAATTTGCAATGATGGCAACAGGGAATGCTGGATGCAGCAAAGACAAAGAGACTGATGAATCAGATTCAGAAAATAGTTCAGAAACACCGGAGGTAAATTCTAACTCTGAATATGAAAATGATGATTCCTGTTTGCTTGAAGAAAAATTAACACAAATGGCTTTTATGCTAAAGAAATTTGAGAAATCATTAAAAGCTGAAAAGAAAAAATGCTCATTCCTTGGTGTGACACCCTTGCCACAACAACCACCAATTACAATACACCCAGGATTAATCATCAACATGCAATAACATAATGATCTGATAACCTAAATTAAGTGCGGAAGTATTAAAATATATAAGTAAAGTAATGCAATAGTGTCAAATACCCTACAGTGCTATAGGGTACCAAGTCTAAGTCTACACACCCATTACAATTATTACAATCATCCAGAATATATTACAACATTGTCTCATAACATAAATTACCGATGAAATAGTACCAAGTCTTCCGAATCTTCCCAAATGACCTAACTAGAAGGTCCGGCAGCAGATTTACCCTTTCCTGTAAAAATAAAGACAACTGAGGGGTAAGCGGATGCTTAGTGAATACACAGATTTACACATTTTATAAATCCTTATGATGCCCACAAGAGTAGCACCGACGACACACGTCGTGCACTCTCCACGTACACAAAGTACGACACACATGAGCCGTCGCTCTTACGAGCCCAAAGCTCGGCGTGAAACCAACCATCTGAGACAGACATAACATCGGGGATGACATACTACCTACCGGACCTGGAGGGATCAGCTCCAGCGTCATATAGAGCAGTAACATCGGAGTAACAGATGCGACCCACCGGTCCATCGTTAGATGCACAACAATCGAACGGACATGCATCAAATAAGAATGTGCATCTAAATCTACGCAAGTTAGTAGAATTCCAAACGAAAAATGAAGCAACACGTCTCAACAGGCAATAGCAATCATAAAGCAGATATAAACATGCGAAATCATATGTACTCACAGTGGGTGCGTAATTTAAACTTTAAACGATATTATTTCTCCTCGGGCTTTCAACCGGATCCACCAAGTACCCCACTGTGGGTTAATCAACACCACAAGGGACCTGTTATGTTAATTATAACAATATCACGAGTCAAAAACCGTTTAAATCCATAAAACCAAGTTTCGTAAGTTTTGAAATATTTATCCCCATTTCGAGTCCATGTCTAAATTCATACCATAATTAAATTTGAGCTTATCTCATGTTCATACATTGTCCTTTGTATAACCCTTTGTCATTTTATGTGTTGTTTATAAGTTTCATTCAAAATACTCGAGTTTAGAGAGTAGGATTCTCAATTTTTGGCATTAAACTCGAATTTAATGGGTTAGATTCGAACCACCTTAGAATCTGATGACAGATTCGAACCCCCATAGGTAGATTCGAACCTATGTTCGAGTCTGGGTATAGATTCGAAATACCCCCCTTCGAATCTAGTGTTAGATCCGAAAACACACTCGAATCTAGTACCAAAATCGAGTTTGTTCTTGCATTTCGACTCTGTTCTTGGCATTTTCGAGTCTGTTCATCTTACAACTTAAAAATATACATTTCTGAGCCTCAAATCCCCGATATTATCAAGTATGATGCCTAGATTCGATTCTATTATGCATATACTATCATATTCTTGCAATATTTCAAGCAAAACAAGCTCCAATTCACATAAAAAGACAGATTCGAATTCTAGTTTTCTTCAAAACGAAACTACAAACTTAAAAGAGTCGATTCTTACCTCAATTCGTACGAAATCAGAAATCCGTTTGCAGATTGTTGTAGTACTCCTCGAGATCTTTCCGTTGACGTATAAATCTCGATAATCGGCCGGTCGGTTTGCGAAATAACCTAGAGAGATGTAGAGAGAAAATTCTAGAGAGAGAGTGTAATGAGAGAGTAAAATGGTGAAAATGAAGTCTTTTGCCCTTTTTTTTTCAACTTTAATAATTTTGGACATTTCACCCCTCAACTTAACCGGTTCCATAAAATATTGTTTTATTCTTAAAATTATCATTAATAACTTTTAATTTCTTAATACTCCATAACAATGATCCCGAGTTCAAATTTTCTTAAAATAGCAACAAACTTTCTAAATATCCAAAATACTTAATAATCGCTCAAATTTCAACTTAAATATATATTTTTCCACTTAATTAACCAAAATACAATAAATTAAATCCGAGGATGTTACAGCATGGGCTCCACCACGCTCAACTTCGTCCTCGAAGTTACTCGGATTCAAACAGTTTCGGATACTTTCTTAACATTTCTGACTTAGCTTCCCATGTATGATTTGCTCCCTTATGATGCTTCCAACGTATAAGCACCATTTGTATCTCTTTGCTCCTCAACTTCTTCATCTTAGTATCCAATACACATTCCGGCTCCTCCACATATCGAAGCCTTTCATCATCTTGCAGCTCTGTGTGGTCTGCCCAATCCTCATTTCCGGTGTTAAACGATTTTCGGAGATTCCCAACGTGAAATACTGGATGTATGCCTGACATCTCTTCAGGCAACTCTAGGCGATATGATTGATTTCCAACTTTTTCTATTATCTTAAAGGGCCCAACAAATCTCGGAGCCAACTTGCCCCTCTTCACAAAACGAGTAACACCCCTCATGGGTGATACTTTCAGATAAACCCAGTCGTTCACTTCAAAGTTGATCGGTTTGTGCGTTCTGTCATAATAACTTTTCTGTCGGTCCTGGGCCGCCTTCATGTTCTGCCTGATCAACTGTATTTTCTCATTTGTTTCTTGAAGCAAGGCCGGCCCAGCGATTGGTGTTTCACCCGTTTCTCTCCAACATGTAGGAGTCCTACATCTCCTTCCATATAAAGCCTCAAACGGTGCTTTCTTGATTGTCGCATGATAGCTATTATTGTACGAAAACTCTATCAGTGGCAAATGATCATCCCAGTTGCCACCGAGATCTAACACATACGATCTCATCATGTCTTCCAAAGTAAGGATCGTTCGTTCACTTTGGCCATCAGTTTGCGGACGATAGGCTGTACTCATTGCTATTCTCGTCCCTAACCCTTCTTGTAGTGCCGACCAGAAGTTTGAAGTAAATCGGCTATCTCGATCCGACACTATGGATTTAGGCACTCCATGCCTAGAAACTATCTCGTCCATATAGATCTGAGCTAACTTCTCCAATGAATAACTTTCACGAATCGGAATAAAGTGAGCTGACTTAGTACTATTACCCAAACTGCATCGTGTTGACGCCTAGTTTTCGGCAGCTTTGTAACAAAATCCATTGTAATGTGCTCCCACTTCCATTCTAGAATAGGAAGCGGTTGCATACTGCTGTATGGTTGTTGATGTTCGGCCTTTACCAACCGACAAGTTCGGCATCTTTCTACATACTGCCCTATGTCCTTCTTCAATCCCGACCACCAAAAGTCTGCCTTTAAGTCATTGTACATCTTTGTGCTTCCGGGATGTACAGAAAACTTGGATTGATGTGCCTCTTCAATGATCACTTGTCTCATTCCACCCAACTTCGGCACCCAAATCCTCCCGTATACACCTTTCAATCCCGACTCACTTGCTTCCATATTCTTAATCTGTACTCTAACATCCTCAGCACCAATATTCTCATCTTTCAAGGCTTCCTCCTGAGCAGCCTTGACATCATCTATAATAGAAGACGTTAACATAGTAGACGTCATCATATAGCAGCAATCCTTAGCTTAAGCTTTCCGGCTCAAGGCATCGGCTACTATATTAGCCTTTCCGGGATGATACAGTATCTCACAATCGTAGTCTTTAATAAGCTCCATAGACCTACGTTGTCTCATATTAAGTTCCTTCTGGCTAAAAATATACTTCAAGCTCTTATGGTCCGTATAAAGTTGACACTTAGTACCGTACAGGTAATGCCTCCATAACTTCAAAGCAAATGTTACTGCGGTCAACTCCAGGTCATGAGTCGAATAATTCTTCTCATGCTGCTTCAACTGTCTTGAAGCATATGCTATAACCTTTCCACGCTGCATCAGTACAGCGGCTAACCCTAACCTCGAAGCATCAGTATACACCACAAGGTCATCATTGCCTTCAGGTAAGGCAAGTATCGGCGCCTCGCTTAACGCCTTCTTCAGAACCTCAAAGGCCTCCTGTGCATAGTTTCCCATATTTACGGTGCATTCTTCTAACTTCGGTAGCTGATTGAGGCAGCTCCCAGTTCTTTATCACTTCTACCTTAGCTGGATCTACCGAAATCCCAGCTCCAGAAGTCACATGCCCTAAAAATTGAATCTGTTGCAGCCAAAACTCACACTTTGAGAACTTGGCATACAACCTTTCTTTTCTTAACAACTCTAACAGATCCTTTAAATGTTCAGCATGCTCAGCTTCAGACTTAGAGTATACCAGAATGTCATCAATAAACACTATCACCGATTTGTCCAACATCGGTCTATAAACCCTATTCATCAAGTCCATAAAGACAGCTGGGGCGTTAGTTAATCCGAAAGGCATGACCAGAAACTCGTAATGCCCATACCGAGTTCTGAAAGCTGTCTTCGGTACATCTTCTTCTCTTACTTTCAATTGATGATATCCCGATCTCAGATCAATCTTAGAAAATACACTAGCCCCATGTAACTGATCAAACAAGTCGTCTATCCTCGGCAGAGGATACTTGTTCTTAATAGTCAACTTATTCAGCTCCCGGTAATCTATGCACATCCTCATCGTGCCATCTTTCTTCTTTACAAACAATACCGGAGCTCCCCATGGCGATGAACTCGGCCGAATGAAGCCCTTTCCAACAACTTCCGGAGTTGTGTCATCATCTCTTTCATCTCGGTTGGGGCAAGACGATAAGGAGAACGAGCTACCGGCGCAGCTCCAGGGATCAAGTCAATCTTAAATTCTACTTGTCTCTCAGGCGGCACACCAGACAAGTCTTCCGGAAACACATCCGGAAACAGTGAAACAACAGGCACATCGGCCAAAGTTCTTCTCTCAGCCTTGGCATCAATAGCATATGCCAGGTAGGCATCACACCCCTTTGCAACAAGCTTTCGAGCTTTTGCAATGGTCAGTAAGCACAGATCCCCACTTCTCCTATCCCCGTAAATGCGAATCTCACGCCACTCCGGAGTAGTTATCTTTATCATTCGGCTCTTACACACTATATGGGCTTCATTCTCTATCAACCAGTCCATCCCGACTATCACGTCAAACTCACTGAACTCAATAGGGATCAAGTCCAAATTGAAGAATACATCTTCAATCACTAACGTGCAGTTACGATATACGTGATCTACCTTGACTAGAGTATTGCTAGCAGTTTCTATGTCAAGAACAGCAGATAATCTAGATAGTGGCATGGCAAGTCTGTGTGCAAACATAGTAGAAACAAACGATCTATTGGCACCCGAATCAAATAAAATTCGTGCTGGCATAGAATTAACTATGAACGTACCTGTAACGACCTCCGGATTTTCCCTTGCCTCCTCTGCAGCTATCTGAAAAGCACGAGCAGGTGCCCTTTGAGACTGACCCCCGGCCTCGGTTAACTGAACCACCGCTTGAACCTCCCGAAGATCGTGTTGTAGATCGAGCAGCAGCTGGATCGTTCTTTCTGCAATTCCTACTGTAGTGTCCCCATACACCACACTTATGGCATGCATCTCCCTTCCTTGGGCATTCATTCTGAAAATGGCCCAACTCACCACAACAAAAACAAGCACGTCCATTGGTGCACTTGCCGAAGTGTTCCAAGTGACACCTATTACAATATCGCGGCTCGGTGTTGATGGAGTAGGCACGAGCACGACCACGATCGGAAGAACCAGAAGGGCGGCGATACGACTGCTGAGGTGAGTACTGAGAAGTCCGGGAAGAACCAGAATATCCTCCCTCGCGCTGGCGCTTCGGCGGTGACGGCTGTGTTGGGTTGGTGGAAACAGCAGTGGACCCAATCGAATAACCTGACATGATCAGAATCTGCTCTACATTTCTGGCAGCCTCAAGTAAGCCAGCAAATGTAGGGTAGCGGACGTTGCTCATAACCCTCCTTATCTCAATATCCAGACCCGCCTCGAATCTGGTCACTTTTCTTTCTTCAGTGTCGACCTGATGAGGCGCAAACAGGCTCAGCCTCGTGAATTCTACAGCATATTGGGACACCGTCTTAGTCCCCTGTACCAGCGCCATAAACTTTGCCTCCAATCTTCGGCGCTCATCAGCCGGACAGTATTATTGAGTGAATAAGTCCGTGAACTCAGCCCAAGTCATTACACTTACTTTTTCCAAGGTTAAAGCATTAACCATGGAGTTCCACCACATGATTGCATCGTTTGTGAACATTGCTGTAGCATAACGAACCATATCCTTCTCAGCACAATCGCTGATTCGGAATGTTCTTTCAGTAGCTGTTATCCATTCAAGTGCGGCAACAGCATCCCCTAAACCGTTAAACTCCACCGCCCCGTTTCCTTTAAAATCCTTAAACCGACAACCCCTGGGCTTATTAGATGACCCAGTGTTGTCATCTTGTTCCTCATTATTTCCCTCCCTTTCTTTTTCTTTGTTCTTTCTTTTATCTTCTCTTCTCTTAGCATCGGCCTCATCTCGAGCCCGAAACTGATCCTGAATCATTTTGTTCTGTTCAGTGATTAAGGCTAGCATCATTTCTCTTGCTTCTTCAGGTGTCATTCCTCCTCCAGACATGTTCTGAAATTATAAACATATAACTTGTTTAGTAACATGTCATTAATTTAAAGACACCGTTCATTTGTCCCGTATGATAGTCAATCTCTTATAATTACTAGATCATAACCTATCTTAGTTCAGATCATTACTTAAACCACTACATATCATTACCTAATGTTTGAGATCAAGACCTCACAGACACTTGAATCTCAAACTACTGCTCTGATACCATCTCGTGTGACACCCTTGCCACAACAACCACCAATTACAATACACCCAGGATTAATCATCAACATGCAATAACATAATGATCTGATAACCTAAATTAAGTGCAGAAGCATTAAAATATGTAAGTAAAGTAGTGCAATAGTGTCAAATACCCAACAGTGCTATAGGGTACCAAGTCTAAGTCTACACACCCATTACAATTATTACAATCATCCAGAATATATTACAACATTGTCACATAACATAAATTACCGATGAAATAGTACCAAGCCTTCCGAATCTTCCCAAATGACCTAACTAGAAGGTCCGGCAGCAGATTTACCCTTTCCTGTAAAAATAAAGACAACTGAGGGGTAAGCGGATGCTTAGTGAATACACAGATTTACACATTTTATAAATCCTTATGATGCCCACAAGAGTAGCACCGACGACACACGTCGTGCACTCTCCACGTACACAAAGTACGACACACATGAGTCGTCGCTCTTACGAGCCTAAAGCTCGGCATGAAGCCCAACCATCTGAGACAGACATAACATCGGGGATGACATACTGCCTACCGGACCTGGAGGGATCAGCTCCAGCGTCATATAGAGCAGTAACATCGGAGTAACAGATGCGACCCACCGGTCCATCGTTAGATGCACAACAATCGAACGGACATGCATCAAATAAGAATGTGCATCTAAATCTACGCAAGTTAGTAGAATTCCAAATGAAAAATGAAGCAACATGTCTCAGCAGGCAATAGCAATCATAAAGCAGATATAAACATGCGAAATCATATGTACTCACAGGGGGTGCGTAATTTAATCTTTAAACGATATTATTTCTCCTCGGGCTTTCAACCGGATCCACCAAGTACCCCACTGTGGGTTAATCAACACCACAAGGGACCTGTTATATTAATTATAACAATATTACGAGTCAAAAACCGTTTAAATCCATAAAACCAAGTTTCGTAAGTTTTGAAACATTTTTCCCCATTTCGAGTCCATGTCTAAATTCATACCATAATTAAGTTTGAGCTTATCTCATGTTCATACATTGTCCTTTGTATAACCATTTGTCATTTTATGTGTTGTTTATAAGTTTCATTCAAAATACTCGAGTTTAGAGAGTAGGATTCTCAATTTTTGGCATTAAACTCGAATTTAATGGGTTAGATTCGAACCACCTTAGAATCTGATGACAGATTCGAACCCCCATAGGTAGATTCGAACCTATGTTCGAGTCTGGGTATAGATTCGAAATACCCCCCTTCGAAACTAGTGTTAGATTCGAAAACACACTCGAATCTAGTACCAAAATCGAGTTTGTTCTTGCATTTCGACTCTGTTCTTGGCATTTTCGAGTCTGTTCATCTTACAACTTAAAAATATACATTTCTAAGCCTCAAATCACCGATAGTATCAAGTATGATGCCTAGATTCGATTCTATTATGCATATACTATCATATTTTTGCGATATTTCAAGCAAAACAAGCTCCAATTCACATAAAAAGACAGATTCGAATTCTAGTTTTCTTCAAAACGAAACTACAAACTTAAAAGAGTCGATTCTTACCTCAATTCGTACGAAATCAGAAATCCGTTTGCAGATTGTTGTAGTACTCCTCGAGATCTTTCCGTTGACGTATAAATCTCGATAATCGGCCGGTCGGTTTGCGAAATAACTTAGAGAGATGTAGAGAGAAAATTCTAGAGAGAGAGTGTAGTGAGAGAGTAAAATGGTGAAAATGAAGTCTTTTGCCCTTTTTATTCAACTTTAATCATTTTTGCACATTTCACCCCTCAACTTAACCGGTTCCGTAAAATACTGTTTTATTCTTAAAATTATCATTAATAACTTTTAATTTCTTAATACTCCATAACAATGATCCCGAGTTCAAATTTTCTTAAAATAGCAACAAACTTTCTAAATATCCAAAATACTTAATAATCACTCAAATTTCAACTTAAATATATATTTTTCCACTTAATTAACCAAAATACAATAAATTAAATCCGAGGATGTTACACTTGGAGAACAAACTAAATCACGAACATGCGTTAGTATTGGACTTTTCCAAGGATAAAGCATTAGCATTACGACCAGTTTCAGATTTGCAAGATAAAACAAATGAACTTCAAAGCAAAATCCAAGAACTAAATAACAATATATCTGACTTGAAAGAAAAATTGAATTTGGCAGAATTAGAGGCTTCAAATCAACCAGAAGATACCAAATTTTACAATTCTAAATCTGGTATTGGTTGGAATAATCCTAAATATCTGACAAAGGCTATTTCAAACTCACCAACTTTATATGATGTCAGATATATGAATCTATGATTAAAAATGACTTTTATGAAAGCATCAGATGAGATAGAATCAAGTGAAGATTCAAAAAGACTAAGATCTGATAAAATGCAAAATTCTGTTGATTATAACAGAATAAATGAATCAAATAACAATACTTGCATTCAAGAGGAGTATATTCAGACATATTCTGAAAAAGATTTATCTGAATCTTCTACTAAATCTCAAAAGTTATATTTACCAATTTCAATTCTTGAAAAGATAAATTCTGATCTCGAATTGAAAATCAAAAATTTTGAGACAGAAAATCAAACTTTTAAGGCTGAACTTAAAGTTCTGGAACAAAATTTACAAAAACAGCCAGAGGACAAACAATATCAGATCAATCATCTTCAATTCCACTTGATTCTATTAACTCTGAAAAGGAATTTGATCTGTATATGAACTCTGATTTTAACACATTGGAAGATATGTTTGTTAAAATTGATGAGTTTGTAAAACGTTTACACAACAAACAACCCGATGACCTTAAAGAACCTGTTAGAATTCTGCAAAGAATATCTACAGATTCAAAGGAATCATCTGAAATATCACCAAGTTTACAACTGAAAATGGGAAAACAAAAGTTACTTTTCTGACTCCTACCTATGAAAAAGGTGAATCATCTTCCACAAAGAACTCTATTGCACTCAAGGTCCAAAATTCAAAAGGTAAGAGACATTTACAGAAGAAACAAGTTTCTTAAATCACTAATTCTCGTGTTTCTTGTATGTCAGATTATATTGTGAAAGGTTCTCGGAAGCAAGAATGGAGAAAGAAGCAGAAAGAAGAGAAAAACAAGAGTATAAAACAAGAGTGGAGAGTGAAGGAAAATATTGTTACAGATAGAATTAGACAATTTGAAAAATCTGTCTGTAATAATAAATTTACTGATAAATCTTGTATTAAATACTCTCGGACTGCTTTTATTGCTTTGAATTCTGTTTCGTGTAAATCAATGCATGCAAAATCTGATAAGCTTGTATGACAACCATAGAAAAAGGACCCATCTTTCAAACAGAAAAAGGTTCCGAAGCACCAACTTTCAAAAATAGTTCCACATCAAACTGTACAAAAGTGGATACCAAAAACAACTGTTAAAAAGTGGGTACCTAAAATAAAAGACATATCTGATGAGAAAAAGCATATTCAACTGCATGATTTACCAATCAAAAGTACCCAACTATAAGTGGGTAACTCATGTTTTATTTCATCTTATAGGTAAATAATGTATGGTACCTTGACTCCGGATGTTCAAAGCACATGACCGGACAGAGAGAAACACTCACTAACTTTGTAGAAAAGTTCTGTGGGACGGTCAGATTCCGGAATTATCAGTTCTGTCTGATCAAAGGTTATGGGAGTCTTGCGTACGATAAAATCACAATTCAGAAAGTCTTCTACGTTGACGGTCTTGGTCACAACTTGTTCAGCATTGGACAACTCTGCGATAAAGGATTAGAGGTCAACTTCAAAGCTAATCGGTGCAGCAAAAGATTCGGAGAAGGAAAAGAAATCCTTGCAGGGAACCGGAAAACCAATTTGTACTCAATTGACCTAGCCTCAATCAATCTGAAAAAGGATGTCTGCTTAATGTCAAAAGCAACATCTATAACATCTTGGCTATGGCATCGTCATCTTTCACATCTGAATTTTAACGAATTAACCAACCTAGCAAAAGGTGGGTTAGTTAAAGGGCTAGCAAATCTCAAATTTCAAAAGGAGCAGTTGTGCGCTGCTTGTGAAAAAGGAAAGATGACTAGAGCTTCACACAAGTTCAAAACAGAACACTCATCAACGAGAGCATTGGAATTGTTACATATGGATCTGTGTGGACCAATGACAGTACAAAGTATAAACAAGAAAATATATGTGTTGGTAATAGTCGATGACTACTCCAGATACACATGGGTTTTCTTCCTGCGTTCCAAATCTGATGCTACCGAAATCATAATAGACTTCAGCCGAAGAATTCGAGTAAAGTTGCAGCTTTCAGTTAAGACCATCAGATTAGATAACGGGACACAATTCAAGAACAAATCTCTCGAATCGTTTCCGAATTCTGTTGGAATAACACATCAATTCTCAGCCGCTCGTACTCCACAAATGAATGGTGTCGTTGAATGACGAAATCAGACACTAGTGGAATCTGCAAGAACGATGCTGACATATTCCAACCTTCCGTTATTCCAATGGGCTGAAGCCGTTGCAACAACTTGTTTCACGTTGAACCGATTAGTAATCAATAAACGATTCGGAAAGACACCGTACCAATTAATAAACAAACGGGTACCTAATGTTAAATTTTTCCATGTCTTTGGATGCAGGTGCTTCATATTAAATGACAAAGACAAACTGGGAAAATTTAAACAAAAAGCTAATGATGGTATCTTCATAGGGTATTCGAAGGAGTCGGTAGCTTTCCGGGTCTACAACAAGCGGACCAAGACAGTCAATGAAAGCGTGAATGTCAAATTTGATGAAGGCGTAGTAATGGCTTCTGAACATACCAGTTCAGGACCCGACCATAACAAGTCGACTTCTATGAAGTCAACTGAACAAAGTGCAGATAATTCAGATTTAATAAATTGTTCGAGAATTTCTATGAAGACTACTTCGAAAACCCCAAAACTAATGTTTTAAATTTAGTGCCTGACAGGATTACTGAAGATCCCGTTGTAGTCTCGGATCGTTCTCATCAACCAATTTCAGAAGAAACTGGAGATGCTTCAAGGACAGATGTGCACTTAGCTACTGCTAGAGTACAACCAACTCAACCTCCAGAATCTTTTGAAACCCCCTTACCATCTGAACAATCAGAAACCCCTATATCAGGTAATATACCATCTACATCCGAAGCTAACCCCGATTTCCCTACTTAGACTTAAATCCCAATGAAGACCACATTCAACGGTTCCACATACCTTTAAGTGGACAAGAAATCACCCAACTGAAAATATCATAGGTGATCCTTCTGCATCAGTCCAAACCAGAAGAGCAATAATAAACGAGTGCTTATTTTCAAACTTTTTCAGCAAAATTAAGCTATAGAATGTGAAAGAAGTTATTCTGGATGCTGATTGGATTGTGGCAATGCAAGAAGAACTGAACCAGTTCGAAAGGTTGAAAGTCTGGAGATCGGTAGAGCGACCTAAAGATAAATCAATCATTGGCACGCAGTGGATTTTCAAGAATAAGAAGGATGAACATGGTGTCTTCATTCGAAAGAAAGTTCGCCTCGTTGCCAAAGGATACAGTCAACAAGAAGTGATCGATTATGATGAGACATTCGCTCCAGTTGCAAGAATAGAAGCAATTAGGATGTTTCTAGCATTTGCTGCTCATAAAAACTTCACAGTTTACCAAATGGATGTAAAAATTGCGTTTTTAAACGGGGAACTAACTGATGAAGTATATACATATCAGCCCGAAGGGTTTACTGATCCATCGAAGCCTGATCATATATATATTTTAGATAAATCCCTGTATGGTCTTAAACAAGCACCGCGTGCTTGGTATGATGCACTTTCAACATACTTGTTGAAATGTGGATTTAACAAAGGTGCAGTGGATACTACCCTGTATATAAAACGTTAGGGGCCAAATATTATAGTAATTAAAATATATGTAGACGATATAATATTTGGGTCTGCAAATCCTGAATTTTGCAAGAAATTCTCTTTCTTAATGTCCTAGAAATTTGAAATGAGCATGATGGGAGAAATAATTTTTTTATTAGGTTTACAAGTTGAACAACTGTCAGATGGAATTTTTATCAATCAGTCCAAATACATTCAAGACATGTTAAGAAATTTAACATGGTAAACAGTACTCCTATGAAAACTCCCATAGCTCCAGATTCAAAATCCAAAGTCGATGAGGACATTTCAGGGAAACCTGTAGATGTAACTCATTATCAAGGAATAATTAGGTCATTAATGTATTTAACTGCTAGTAGACCTCATATTATGTTTGCTACATGTGTTTGTGCTAGATATCAGGCAAATCCAAAAGAATCACATTTAGCTGCTGCTAAAAGGATCTTAAGATATCTGAAAGGAACACTAAATCTTGGTTTGTGGTATCCCCGAGAATCTTCATTCAACTTAAATGCTTTTTCTGATGCTGATCACGCAGGTGATAAGATGGACTGAAAAAGTACATCAGGTGCAGTTCAATTCTTAGGTGACAAACCCGTCTGTTGGTCATCCAAGAAACAACACTATGTTTCTTTGTCTACAGCTGAAGCAGAATATGTTGTCGTATCATCATGCTGTTCTCAGGTGTTGTGGACGAAGAGCCAACTGCGAGACTACGGGTTTACACCACAGAAGATTCCGATATATTGTGATTCTCAGAGCGCAATTGCTATAGCATCTAATCCAGTGCAACACTCAAAAACCAAACACATCGACATTCGGTATCACTTTATTAAGGATCATGTTGAAAATGGTAATATAAAATTATATTTTGTTCTTACTGAATATCTATTAGCTGACTTGTTTACCAAAGCATTAGATGAGAAACGGTTTAATTTTTTGGTATACAAGTTGGGTATGCTGAATCATTAGATTTAAAAATTCAGTAGTTACAATTTATAATTTTAAATTTACATTTTTATTTGATCTTAATTTGATGTTAAATTCATGAATTTTAAAAGTTTAAATTTTTCGGAATTTAACTGATCTGGATCGTCATGTGCAGGAGGAGCAGAAAATGATTTTATCTGATTCTGAGAATATCTGATAAATTTTATATGTTGTTTTGTAGGGGGAGCAGACATGAAAAACAAATATATATACATCTTAGGCGGAGCTGAATTGCAAACATCTAGGGGGAGCATTATATGTTGTTAATTTTTTTTTAGTTAATTTTTTATCTCTATTAATTTTGTTTTATTTTTTTTGGTTTTAAGTTTTTTGGAACGAAATTTTTGGTTTATGTGAAATGGGCCTGAAATAAAAGACGTAATAGGAGAAGTGGGACGGGTCAAATTTTTTGAATTTTGAAAAATTTCAACTATAAAGTTGAATTTCAAAGTTAAATTTCACTTTTTTGAAAAAACGCCACTGTTCACCTTCTCTAACATTTCTTCCTCACGAAGTAAACTTCAAGAAAATTCAGAAATTTCAAAAAGATTTCAGTCCTTTCACAAGCTTCTGTCAATAATTGTAAGTATTTTCTTAGTTTCATAATTTTTTTATATATAGGTTCGATTTTTCTGCTTATTAATGTTTTTATGTCTATTTGTTCGTATATCAGTTTGTGTGTTCATGGGTTTTTGAATTTTGGTTGTGTAATTTTGCAATTAATATTGTGGTTGTTTGCGGATTATCACTATGAACTAGAATCTCAAATTTCAAAGTTCAATTTAAACCACACTGACAGAAATTTGAATTATTGGTTCAAATTGTTTCGAGTTCTTATCTCACTGAAAATTGGATTTTTAACCTAGATGTTGTTGATTCTGAACAAAGTTCAGTAAACAAAACTTGTTTGAAATCACTTTTCGAGTGGGGTTCACCTTTTTAATCAGTATTACAGTCCTTGGAATCAAAAGTTTGAAAATCAGTGTGTAGGGACTTCAAAATATTTTCAAACATATTTTCTCGAATAAATATATAATCGAGTAATCATTCAGTTTCATTTGAGTTGCATGATACATCATTCGAGAAATTTATTGTTTTAGTCGAGTTGATCACTTAGTCATTCGAGAAACTTCAAATGGTATTCGAGTTGGTCTCATATTTTAATCGAGTTCATTCACGACTCATTCGAGTTGAACTCATTCCAGTCCTTAGGATTAATATGTCATTCGAGTTCGTTCATATATCATCCGAGTTGGGTTTATCCTTATTTCAAGGAACTTTATTTGATGTTCGAGTTGCTTTGAGTCCAGGACTTGGAAAATTTTCAAACTCATTCTCGATAAGTTCTTCATTCGAGAAAGGACTCACATTCATTGGAGTTGACTTATGTGTTATTCGAGAAATTTTATACTTCATTCGAGTTTGTACTTAGACATATTCTAGACTCATTCCACATCATTCGAGTTTGTACATAGACTCATTCGAGAATCATTCCACATCATTCGAGTTTGATTAAGAGTCATTCAAGGAGTTTTAAGAGTCATTCGAGATTTATACTCATTTTTTTCTAAGTGTTGGGATTTTACATTTTTAAGAAAAATGTTACATTTTTCAAGAAATTGTTAAAATATGTGTTTTTCTAACATTGGTCTCTGAATGTTTTTTTCTTTCTATTTTACAGGATTTCATTTGTTTATTTGTTGAATCTAACATGGCTTATTATTTTACACTGGTTACAAATGGCTTCTCATGCTCAATCCCAACCCTCAAACTCCTCTGACTCCCGTTCTTCATCTAACCACACTCTTGTATCCAAACCAGTTCGTTCCGCATCTATCACTAGACCTTCACCATCTACCCTTATACCTGATAATCAGTTGGTCAATCCCAAATACTGCTTACCATTCAAAGATAATAATCACCGTCTTGATACTTAAGTCATCAAAGTAAGCCACCCAATCATTGTAGATATACTCAATGGCCATCCTTTGGGATATCTTCTTCAATATAAACCATCCATTCCTCAAGTATATATCTTCAACAATTCCGGCATACCGTGAAGTTCGTTCCCGCTGATGGTAACCATCATTTCAAGGTTACCATCGATCAATTTAAAACCAAAATTACTCTAGCCAGACACAGGCACAATCTATTCCTACCCCGTAGAATAGATACAGTAAACTTTCCAGAATTTGCTGACTTTGAGGATTTTGTATCAGATGAGGAGTTGATCCATGATCTAATCTGTTTAGGATATTCAAAAGCCTCTATCTAAAAGTTGAAAGTTTCATTGTAATGGACTGAATGGTGAATGGTACACTCTATTCGGAATCATTAATCGATGCATGACGTCCAAACACACAGGCATAGACAGATGCCGTATACACTGTCTCAGGATCTTCCACGACATAGCTTTCAACAAGCACTATGATTATGCCACTACAACAAAATGAACCTAAAGCAACATGGGAAAAGTGTTGTGTTAGGCCTCAAAAGTGTTGCTATAGGCCTAATGTGACAATTTATGAAGTGCTACCTTAGCCAACGTCACCTTATGTCTAAAACGACACTTTCACTAGATAATGCAACACTTTTCAAAAGTGTTGCCATTATTTTATAAAAGCAACACTTTTTAAATGCAACACTTTTTATATTCTAATGCAACACTTTTTAATGTGTTGCCATTATTTTATAAATGCAACACTGTTAGATTTATTATTTCGATCATAGGAGTTGTTTTGTAATATTTATTATCTTTGTATCTTGTCTTGTATTTACTTTCCATGTAATTTATGCTTATGTAAAAGTCAAGGAGCCAAATGTGCCAAGTTGTAAGAGTTAATTAAAGGAGCCTAGAAATAGGCTCCTAGGGTTACTTTCTAATACACGGTTGACATTTGAACAAATATTACAGCCGCCATTTTGTCATTTACTCTCAACATTCATATTGTCTTTTCTTCATCATTTCACATTTATTGAGCTTGATTCTTCATGTGTTTGATGAGAAAATCATCAAGGTGCTGAAACTATACGGGAATACAGTATTACAATTGGTATCAGAGCTCAGAGGGGTGGATATAAACTGATTAATACGGATTCTGCTGGGTTTTCTTGAGTGTTCTTCGTGTTCTTCCATTCTAACCGGTTAGATCTTCATTTTCCTTTGTTTTTTCGTGTTTCTTGTGTTATAATGGTCATATAAACACCACATTATTATTCTCTACTGATTTTAAGCTCATTTAGTTCCATATCCTTGTTAAAATCATCAAGAATCAGCTAGTTTCAAGTTTGAAAATATGGGTTTTTTAAGTGGGTTTTTAACGTGTTCATGCTGTTTTTAAGTGTTTTTTAGGTTATTTTAAATCACCAAAAGTGTTTAAAATAGTTTATAAATCATTTAGAACTGTTTTTAGGCTTTAAAACTGATAAAAATCGAATTCTGCTCAGTTCTGCCTTAGAAATCGTAAAAAACCTGCTGTATTTCGGATCACTACTGTAGCATTTCGGACCACCTAGGCACCAATTTCGGACCACACATCACCCTAATTCGGACCTCATTTCGGTCCAATTCGGAACATACTTAGGTGAATTTCGGACCCCCCATAAGCCTATTTCGGACCACAATTCGGTCCCATCCGGACTTCGGACCATCCGAAGTTCAGATCAGGCTTTCCATTTTTCACTGTTGGGACTTGTACTTAAATTTTTCCAATTTCGGACCGCCCATTTCGGTCCATCCGAATTCGGCCCTTCCACTGTTCATCCGAATTCGGTTCATCCGAATTCATGTGAAGACCTCCCCTTCCGGGGCAGTCCTCAGAGTCTAGGTCCCACAAATTTCAATACGATATCAACCATACTAAGATAGGGTAATTAATTGCGGAATTAAAAATTACATGTACTTACAGATTAGGATTTAAGTTACATATTTCAAAATAAAGTTATAAAAGGGTAACATCTAATCTAGTCATTACATCATAGAATCATATTAAATCTACCCAAAATCCACAACAATTGCTGTCTTCCAATCAGTACCGAAAGGATTTGTTGTGTAGTGGTCTATGATACTTCTGTCTTGATCGTTAATTGACCTAAGAGCTAGGTCCAGCAGGTGACTTTCCTTTGCTTTTACTGTAAAATTTTATGCAGCAACTGTAAGCAATGCTTAGTGAGTTTATAGATTTTCAATATTAACATGCGTGTCAAGCGGATCATCAGTCTAGCGTGATATGTCTTGGCTGCCGCTACAGCCCTCATGATTGAGACATAGAATCATAGAATTGGATGATGTTCAGGCCACACTCACGCTTAAATCGTGGGGATCAGCCACATACTTGGCTAGCTACCAGTAAGTCAATATGGCGGAACATCGGAGGTCATTACCAAGTTCATAAGAACTGGTGAAATAGCCAGGTCTAGAACAATAGACTATCAGGGCTAGTCAAGCTGAATCAATATATATGTCAAATGTCTGATCAATAGTGAAAGCTTAAATCATAGAAGTCATGATAGCAATCAATAAGCAATGTCAGAAGAAGTCCTAAATGCAATATGAAATGATAATCAAATAGCTATCATGATCCTCTGGGCAACACCGAACCATGGTGTGCACAGGTCTCAATCCAGCTGATGAAATGAATGTCAATAAATCTAACATCAACAATATATCTCAACCGGAATTTAAACATGTTCAATCTGAATATCTATAACTCACAGGTCTGGGTCTTTATCAAACAGATATAAAAATCTGCCACCTGAGTTATCTCAGGATTTTATCTTTAATCTTTTGTCTTTCAGATCTCTGGCAATTTCTGTTCAAATCAATGATCCGCTTTTGATCTCTTTATTCTTTAAATCTTTGTTCAGAATATACTGAACCTGTTCAAATCATTCATATCATGTCATTATCATGGAATTTCATCATCTTTTGGTCATTAAAATCTTTAATTCTATCTGTTTCTGATAACTGATAATCTTATCAATCTTTTATTTATTTATATTCTCTGTTTCATTAAATCCTCAAAAAACTTTCTATATATATATATCATATATATATAACTAAAAGCATATGCATAAAAATCGTTTTATTTAATTGAAATATCAAAATACATAAAATTGGGTTTCGGATCACTCAAGGATCCATCCGGATTTGGGACCCGGATTCGGATCAGCCCGGATTCGGACCAAGGTGATCCGAATTGAGCCATCCGAATTAGGATCAAAACCGAAATCATTTCAACCGAATTGAGACATATCCGAACATGAGATCCGAATCTGTAGCATCCGAATTTGGAACAACACATCCGAAATATGGGAACCGAAGTGGGTCTCATCCGAATTCGGGTCATCCGAATTCGGATCCCATACTTAGAATATTTTCCAGATTTGTTCTTGTTGTTCTTCATATTATTCATACGGATTTTTCACAAAAATTCCCAAAACTTATTTATATTAACATGCAATGTTTCATATTGATGTAATATCATTATTTGAGTGTTTTTATACTAATTTCCCTATCAATAACATCATGATTTGATCAAGATCATCCAAAAATGATCATTTTTGTCAAGAACATCATTTTCATTAAAATTACGATTTCTTCTTTATTTGGATGATCCAAGCAACAAATTTTGTTTCTGTTTTATTTATTAGTTTCAATTCATCATAATCTATCATAATTTTATACATGCAACCTAAAATCATCACATTTCAATCCTTGGTTTCAGTTTTTCATCAAAACCGAACCAAATTCATATTATTTTGACATTAACAAAATTCTTACCTTAATTTCTTGCAGATTAATGTTCCTTGATGTTGTTTATAACTTCTTATTGTCTTCAATCTTCAATTTATTGCAAATTTATGGACTTCCTTGATGAATTTTTTTGATGTTTGGCCGTGAGGTATAGAGAGAGAGTAGAGAGAGAGAGTTAATTGTAATAATGATCTTAATTGATTCAATAATTTTGTTTTTATATATTAATTTGATCATATTGCAACTTAACCTACTAAACTTTTGTATTTTATATCTCTTTTAAATTTAAATCAACTATAATTATTCATAACATATATAAATAATTTAATTAAATAATTTCAAACTTAAATAAATTACATCATAAATAATGTAATAAAATTATATTATTATCTCGAAATCAATCATTACATGCTTGGCAAGAGTTAGGTTGTTACAGAATGGGCTCCACCACGCACAAACTTCGTCCCCGAAGTTAGCTATGTTCGAACAGACTGGGAAATGTTGCTTTCATGACATCTCTGGATTCCCAAGACTGATGCGAACCTTTGTGGTGTTTCCACTGGACGAGCACCATCTGTATTTCTTTATTTCGAAGCTTTTTGGTCTTCGAGTCCAGAATACACTCCGGCTTTTCAACCACTCTAAGCTTCTCATCAATTTGTAGGTTAACGTGTGGTATCTGAACTTCTCTTTCATCGGCTAAACTCTTTCTCAAATGACTGACATGAAATACAGGATGTATTCCAGATAAGTCCGCTGGCAGTTCAAGTCGATAAGATTGATTTCCAATCATTTCGACAATCTTGAACGGACCGATGAATCTCGGAGCTAGCTTGTTTCTCTTTATGAATCTTACCACATTCTTCATTGGGGATACTTTCAACATCACCCAATCGTTAACCGCAAAGCTTATTGATCTGTGTCGATTATCATAATACGACTTCTGCCTGCTTTGAGCTTCGAGTATGTTCCTTCTGACGAGTTGAATCTTTTCGTGAGTCAACTGTAGAAGGGCAGGACCCGCTATTGGCGATTCGCCTGTTTCGCGCCAACAGGTAGGAGTTCTACACTTTCTTCCGTACAAAGCTTCAAAAGGAGCCATCTTGATTGTTGAAGGATAACTGTTATTATACGAGAATTCGACCAAAGGCAAGTGGTCATCCCAGTTACCACCTAGATCAAGAATACAGGCACGAAGCATATCTTCAAGAGTTAGGATAGTACGCTCACTCTGGCCATCTGCATTAGGATGATAAGCAGTACTCATAGAGATCCGAGTACCCATCCCGTCTTGTAGAGCTTGCCAGAATCTAGACGTGAAACGACTATCACGATCAGATACGATAGATTTCGGCACACCATGTCGAGAAATTACTTCAGTGATATACAACTGTGCCAATCTATCAAGGGAATACGTCTCTTTCATCGGTATGAAATGAGCTGACTTCGTTAATCGATCCACGACTACCTAGATGGAGTCGTGTTGTCTTTTGGTTTTAGGCAACTTAGTGATGAAATCCATAGTTATATGCTCCCACTTCCACTCAGGAACTGGCAGTGGTTGCATATCCCCAAAGGGTTTCTGGTGTTCTGCCTTAACAATCTGACATATTCTGCAGCATTCAACATATTTACCGATGTCTTTCTTCATTCCTGGCCACCAATAATCGGCTTTCAGATCAAAATACATCTTTGAGCTGCCAGGATGAACAGATAATTTGGACTGATGGGCTTCAGATAGAAGAGTGATGCGGATAGAACCATATTTAGGAACCCATATTCGGTTTCCCTTGAGACAGTGAAGTCCCAAATGGTTCAGAGTTAGAAATTGTAACTGCCCTTTAAGATTTTTAGAATCAATATTCTCTTCTTTCAATGCTTCAGCTTGAGCAATTCTGATGTCATCAACAAGATCAGAAGAGAATACTACAGGAGTCAGGGCATAGCAGCACTTTTCCGGATAGACTTTCCTACTCAAAGCATCCGCGACAACATTTGCTTTGCCGGGATGATATAGGATCTCGCAATCATAGTCCTTGATAAGTTCCAAAGACCGTCGCTGTTTCATGTTTAGATGCTTTTGAGTAAAAAGATGTTTGAGACTCTTATGATCGGTGTAAAGCTGACACCGAGTCCCATATAGATAGTGACGCCAGATTTTCAGAGCAAAGGTAACTGCAGCCAACTCAAGATCATGAGTTGGTGCACTTTTCTCGTAGTCTTTCAATTGTCTTGAAGCATAGGCAATGACTTTTCCCCTTCGCATTAGAACACATCCTAAGCCAGTACCAGATGCGTCGCTGTAAACGACAAAATCATCATTGCCTTCTGGTAAGGCTAGGATCGGCGCTTGAATAAGCTTCTGTTTCAGATTGTCAAATGCCTCTTGCTGTTTATCTGTCCAAACAAAAGGAGTATTCTTTCGTGTTAGCATTGTAAGTGGCACAGCAATCTTTAAGAAGTCCTTTATGAATCGCCGATAATAACCGGCCAATCCAAGGAAACTTCGGATTTCTGAGGCATTACGAGGCGTTTGCCATTTCTGAACGGCCTCGACTTTAGTAGGATCAACAGAAATCCCTTCGCCAGAAACAACATGGCCAAGGAACTGAATCTATAAGAATCAAAGTAGAAATTCAAGTTCTGAGGTAAATCAAAGAATACTTTAGGAAATATATATAATAGAAATTATACCTGTCTGAGCCAAAATTCGCACTTAGAGAATTTTGCGTAGAGTCTTTCTTTTCTTAATAACTCTAGCAATTGTCGTAGATAAATAGAATGATCAGCCTCCGTTTTGGAGTAGATCAGAATATCGTCTATGAATACGATAACTGATTTATCCAACATAGGTCTGCACACACGATTCATGAGATCCATGAACGCCGCTGGTGCATTCGTTAAACCGAACGGCATCACGAGAAATTCGTAATGACCGTATCTTGTTCGGAAGGCTGTCTTCGGAATATCTTCATCTCTGACTTTTAATTGATGATACCCAGAACGAAGATCAATTTTCGAGAAATAGCTGGCTCCTTGTAGCTGATCAAATAAATCATCAATTCTGGGCAGTGGATACTTATTCTTTATTGTGACTTTGTTCAACTCGCGGTAATCAATGCACATTCAAAAAGTTCCGTCTTTCTTCTTAACGAATAAGACATGTGCACCCCACGCAGATGAACTCGGTCGGATAAACCCCTTTTCCAACAGCTCTTGCAATTGTTTTGACATTTCCTGCATTTCTGCAGGTGCAAGTCTGTAAGGAGCTTTGGCAATGGGAGCCGCACCAGGAACCAAGTCAATACTGAACTCGACTTGACGTTCTGGTGGCACTCCGGAAATGTCATCCGGAAACACGTCTGGGAACTCGCAGACAATCGGAATATCAGACAGAGATTTCTTTTCAGTGTTGGATTCAGATAGAGCATATCACAGATAGGATTCGCGACCCTTAGACACATATTTATGAGCTTTCTTTATAGAAATAAAGCAATGTGCACCTTTACGCTTCTCGCCCTTGATCTCCAATACTCGGCCGTCTGAAGACTTGATTCTGATGATTCGTCAATTGCAGATGATTGTAGCCTCGTTATTTGTTAACCAGTCCATGCCGATGATAACGTCGAACTCTTTCAACGGAATAGGAATGAGGTCGAGATTGAACACAATATTATCAACAAGTAAAGTGCAGTTTCGATAAACAGAATCAGCCACAACATAGCTGTTACTGGCCGTCTCAATATCAAGTACAACAGGATGCTTTGATGGGGACTTAGAAAATCTTGATGCAAAAGAAATCGATATGAAGGAACGACTCGCACCAGAATCAAATAATACTCGGGCAGGTATCGTATTTAACAGAAACGTACCGGTAACTACGTCAGGTGTTTCTCTCGCTTCTTCGGCCGTTATCTGAAACACACGTGTCCTGGCTGTCGGAGTTGCAGCAGAACTTTTCACTGTAGAACCTCCCGCTGATGAATGTGACTGATAACGTTGCCCACTTCGACACTGATACATAAAGTGTCCTCTTTTTCCGCATTTTGCACATCCACGTCCCTGCTGTGGGCATTCTTCACTGCTGTGACCGATCATGTTACACGCGAAACAAGTAACGCCCTCTGGATTGCACAATCCCATGTGTGACTTTCTGCATCTCTTGCAGAATCACGGCTCGTTCGTTAGTGAATACACTTGGGCTTTCGAATGTGAACTATATTGTTGAGATTGCTGAGGTTGTGATTTACTTGTCTTGAAAAATCTGCCAAATCTTTGTTTCTTCGGAGGTGATGGATTCGTCGGGTTAGTCGTTGGAGCGTAAAGCTGATCACCATATTCTAAATAACCTCGCTCGATCTGTCTAGCTGCTTCTACCATCTCCAAGTAAGATTTGTATTTGATCGCACTCATCGGATGTCTATATCTAGGATTGAGTCCTACGCGAAATCTATTCATCTTTCTCTCCTCTGTAGCTACCTGATACGAGGAATAACCGCATAGTCGTGAGAATTCGTGTTCATATTCGTCAACTGTCTTGGTTCCCTGGGTCAGCTGCATTAATTGGACTTCCATTTTGTCTCGCTGATCGACTGGACAGTACTTTGCATTGAACATATCCAGAATTGTTCCCACTCGAGAGTTTGGATGACTTCTTCTCCATAGATACTCCTTTGAGTCTTCCACCATGCACGGGCAGCTCCAACAAACAACGCAGACGCATAACTCACTTTCTTCGATTCTAAGCAATCAAATATTCTGAAAATCTCCTCAGTATGACTGATCCAATCCATCGCCTGAATTGGATTTACTGTACCCTCAAAGTTCAGGGCACCGCTTGCTTGAAAATCCTTAAACTTGCAGCCTTTTGGCTGAGCAATTTGAGTTTCGGGATTTGAGTTATCAGAATCAGATTCATTAGTCTGGACTTGCTTTTCTTTTCTTTTATTCTTTTTATCTTCTCGTCTTTTAGCTTTGGCCTCATCTCTGGCCTGAAACTGTTCTTGCATTGTCTTATTTTGTTATTCAGAATGTTGGGCTAAAAGTTGTTGCATCATTTCAAACATCTGTTGTGGGGTCATGTTTGGTATGTCACCTGATCCTGACATCTTTTCTGAAAATTAAAAGCATTTAGCTATCAGTTTATAGACTTAGATCTATGTACCCTTTTTCCCATCCTAATAGTCTGTACATCCTATCTCAGTTCAATCCACCTAAATGATTGATACATATGTATTGCTTCAGTTTGAGACCAAGTATACTTACGTAATACTTGATTCACTCAAACTAGTGCTCTGATACCATCCTGTGAAGACCTCCCCTTCCGGGGCAGTCCTCAGAGTCTAGGTCCCACAAATTTCAATACGATATCAACCATACTGAGATAGGGTAATTAATTGCGGAATTAAAAAATTACATGTACATACAGATTAGGATTTAAGCTACATATTTCAAAACAAAGTTATAAAAGGGTAACATCTAATCTAGTCATTACATCATAGAATCATATTAAATCTACCCAAAATCCACAACAATTGCTGTCTTCCAATCATACCGAAAGGATTTGATGTGTAGTGGTCTATGATACTTCTGTCTTGATCGTTAATTGACCTAAGAGCTAGGTCCAGCAAGTGACTTTCCTTTGCTTTTACCTTTAAAATTTTATGCAGCAACTGTAAGCAATGCTTAGTGAGTTTATAGATTTTCAATATTAACATGCGTGTCAAGCGGATCATCAGTCTAGCGTGATATGTCTTGGCTGCCGCTACAGCCCTCATGATTGAGACATAGAATCATAGAATTGGATGATGTTCATGCCACACTCACGCTTAAATCGTGGGGATCAGCCACATACTGGGCTAGCTACCAGTAAGTCAATATGGCGGAACATCGGAGGTCATTACCAAGTTCATAAGAACTGGTGAAATAGCCAGGTCTAGAACAATAGACCATCAGGGCTAGTCAAGCTGAATCAATATATATGTCAATTGTCTGATCAATAGTGAAAGCTTAAATCACAGAAGTCATGATAGCAATGAATCAATAAGCAATGTCTGAAGAAGTCTTAAATGCAATATGAAATGATAATCAAATAGCTATCATGATCCTCTGGGCAACACCGAACCATGGTGTGCACAGGTCTCAATCCAGCTGATGAAATGAATGTCAATAAATCTAACATCAACAATATATCTCAACCGGAATTTAAACATGTTCAATATGAATATCTATAACTCACAGGTCTGGGTCTGTATCAAACAGATATAAAAATCTGCCACCTGAGTTATCTCAGGATTTTATCTTTAATCTTTTGTCTTTCAGATCTCTGGCAATTTCTGTTCAAATCAATGATCCGCTTTTGATCTCTTTATTCTTTAAATCTTTGTTCAGAATATACTGAACCTGTTCAAATCATTCATATCATGTCATTATCATGGAATTTCATCATCTTTTGGTCATTAAAATCTTTAATTCTATCTGATTCTGATAACTGATAATCTTATCAATCTTTTATTTATTTATATTCTCTGTTTCATTAAATCCTCAAAAACTTTCTATATATATATATATATATATCATATATATATAACTAAAAGCATATGCATAAAAATCATTTTATTTAATTGAAATATCAAAATACATAAAATTGGGTTTCGGATCACTCAATTCGGATCCATCCGGATTTGGGACCCGGATTCGGATCAGCCCGGATTCGGACCAAGGTGATCCGAATTGAGCCATCCGAATTAGGATCAAAACCGAAATCATTTCAACCGAATTGGGACATATCCGAACATGAGATCCGAATCTGTAGCATCCGAATTTGGAACAACACATCCGAAATATGGGAACCGAAGTGGGTCTCATCCGAATTCGGGTCATCCGAATTCGGATCCCATACTTAGAATATTTTCCAGATTTGTTCTTGTTGTTCTTCATATTATTCATACGGATTTTTCACAAAAATTCCCAAAACTTATTTATATTAACATGCAAAGTTTTATATTAATGTAATATCATTATTTGAGTGTTTTTATACTAATTTCCCTATCAATAACATCATTATTTGATCAAGATCATCCAAAAATGATCATTTTTGTCAAGAACATCATTTTCATTAAAATTCCGATTTCTTCTTTATTTGGATGATCCAAGCAACAAATTTTGTTTCTGTTTTATTTATTAGTTTCAATTCATCATAATCTATCATAATTTTATACATGCAACCTAAAATCATCACATTTCAATCCTTGGTTTCGGTTTTTCATCAAAACCGAACCAAATTCATATTATTTTGACATTAACAAAATTCTTACCTTAATTTCTTGCAGATTAATGTTCCTTGATGTTGTTTATAACTTCTTATTGTCTTCAATCTTCAATTTATTGCAAATTTATGGACTTCCTTGATGAATTTTTTTGATGTTTGGCCGTGAGGTATAGAGAGAGAGTAGAGAGAGAGAGTTAATTGTAATAATGATCTTAATTGATTCATTAATTTTGTTTTTATATATTAATTTGATCATATTGCAACTTAACCTACTAAACTTTTGTATTTTATGTCTCTTTTAAATTTAAATCAACTATAATTATTCATAACATATATAAATAATTTAATTAAATAATTTCAAACTTAAATAAATTACATCATAAATAATGTAATAAAATTATATTATTATCTCGAAATCAATCATTACATGCTTGGCAAAAGTTAGGTTGTTACAATTCGGCCCTTTAGGTCCATCCGAAATTAGGTTTAACCGAACTTGGTTCCCAACCGTATTACTGTTCATTCGAATTAGGACCCCTTCCGAACTTCAACCTCATCCGAACCATAGCCATCCGAATTACTGTTCATACATCCGGAATCAGTCCATCCGAAATCAGTCCATCCGAAATCATTCCATCCGAAAACAACCCATCCGAAAACACCCAATCCGAATTCGATTCCCTCATCCGAAACACTGTTCATCCTAAGTCACACCATCCAAATTCAGAACCTTCTGTTTTCAGTCCAACCCATCCGTGTCCAGTTTCCACCTCTAAGATCTTCATATTCTTAATCAGCACCCATCATCATAATGTCTCGCGAAGCTCTAGTACTCGGATCTGAGAACAGACCACCAGTTCTCTATCCCGATGAGTACGAACAATGGAAATCCCGGTTTCTTAAGTTCGTTGGAATGCAACCGCTCGGGAACTTGATTCTTCAGTCTATATCCGAAGGACCCGTAATCTACTATCGAGAGATAGCCGCCAGACCTGAGGCTGACCCCCCTGTCCAAGCCTATAAAGTTGAAAGAGAACCGGCAAATGACGCCGAGAGAGACCGACAACACGCTGACAAGAGGGCAGAATATCTGATTTATCAAGCCCTCCCCACTGATATTTTGGTCGGAGTAGACAGTAAAATGTCTGCAAAAGAAATGTGGGACGAGCTGGAAGTCCAAATGCTGGGGGCAGATATCGATGATCGTGCCAAAATAGAGGAGGCAAAGGCAAAGTTTACGGAATTCCGCGCCAAAGACGGGGAATCTCTGCAAGCCACATTCACCAGGTTCTGTGCAGTCCTTAACGAGTTGAACAAACTGCACATCAAGAAGGATAGGGATGATATCAACATCCAATTCTTTGCCGCCTTAGCCCCCGAGTGGCAGCTTGCATGTCGGGCCACGAAAAGAGTCCTGAACATTCCTGAGGTATCAATTAATGTCGTCTTTAAGGAGCTCAAAAAATATCAAGGGGATGTGGATCAACAGAAGCTGATGGCAAATCAATTGGCCTCTCTACTGCTATCAGCCAACACAGGGTTGAAACCGAATGATTCGCTAGCCTTGATCACCAACACGCAGATTCCGACACCATCCTTTGCTCCTGGTTCTTCGTCATCTAAGTACAGGTATGCTTCTCCTCCGCGTGAGGTCTATGATGAGGAGGAAGCTTCGATTCAGGAACAAATAGCCTTGTGGACCAACCGTCTCCAACAGCGACGGTTCTCCAACAAGACTAACAACCAACTCCGTTATGACACCGGTCCACGGAGGTACTCAGATGATAGAAGGCATGACCGACGCGATGACTATCGAAGGGACGAATACCGAAGGGATGATAGGGATGATCGCAAGTATGACGATAGACGCGACTATCGAGATGATCGTCGGTATGTAAGGCGAGATGACAGGCGTGATGATCGCAGGGATGACAAGCGGGACGATCGAAGGGATGACCGCAGGGAAGAGAGACGAGAGCCCGAAAGAAGGGACAGGAGGCGTGATGACAGCCGCGAGCATCGCCGGGCCGATAAGAGGCCGGCGGAAAGGAGAGAGGACAGGCCAAGAGCAGAAGAGCCAAAGGCCGCAGATGAACGTCTCTGCTACAAATGTGGCAAACCGGGCCACTTTTCTAGGGAATGCAAGAACAATTTCGACAGGGACGTTGCGTACTACGAGAGAAAGCTCGAGGCAGCCAAGAAGAGAACGGATGCATTAGCCCTCGTCGCCCAGGAAGACTACTGGGATGCTGAAGATTCTGAAGACGAGGATGACAAGGGCAAGAATTGCTACATGGTTGATCGTATGGGGTTGGAGACATGCGCTGATTTCACTGCTAATAATCCAGATCATGCTGCTGAGGGGGAGACAATGAAAAATCCACCAGCATGTCTGATGGCTACAACCAACGATCCCGAATGCTCGACATCCGGTTCTGAGTCCAATGAGGTATATTCCTGTTACATTCCTGCACATGTAAATAAATTATTTGTAGATAATGAATGTACACTGCACACACAAATACTTGATCTACAAGATAAATTAAATGCTGAAACTGCAAGGTGTGTACAGGCTAAAGAAACTAGGTTTTACCATTCTAAACAGGGAATTGATTTTAAAAATCCTAAATATTTGGAAAAAGCACAAAATGTTTTACCTGTATTTTATGACATGAACTATATGGGAGCCGGTCTTAAATCCTTCTTTTTTGAGTCATCAAAAGAAGTTTTGAACCAAGAAAATGAGAAACGTGTTGCTTGTAAAGATAAAGAAATTTCTTTTCAATATGAAGAACTTAACGAGAGTTATTCTTCTAGAGTACCCACTTTAGAGGAACATCTTTTGTCAACTTATTCAGAAGCTGAATTGAAAAGTGAAACCGTAAAATCAACTCCTCAACTTTATATTCCTGCAAAAGTTCTTCAACAACAAATCATTGTTTTAGAAAAGGAATTGAAGTCGTCTCAAGAGAAAGCACTTGATCTTCAAGATGCTCTTCTTAAGAGAGAAGAAGAATTGGTAAATCAATCTTTTCAACAATCTGTGGAAGTTACTGTCTACAGAGAAAATTTTGAAATAGTTTCACAAAAATTGAAAGATGTTTCAAAAGAACGAACACTTTCTCATTCCATAAAAATTCCATGTGTGCCATCAGATAAAGGTAAGGCTAAAGCTGAATCTTCTTCTATCCTTGTCAAAGGTGAGTGCTCAAAAGTTTTCAAAAATGAGGTTCCTAAAAAGACTCAGATTAAATCCAAGTCTTTTAAGAAACCCACTCACCACCAAAAAGAAAAGTCTGTCAAGTCTAAATCTTCCATGCTTACTGACTCTGATCGTTTTGTTCCTACAGATCATTTAAGGAGAGTCCCAAAAACCACCATGCAGGATTTTACAAGTTTTTTTTGTGAAGAAGGCTTTAATGCCAAGTGAATTTGTTACTAGAGATAGGATGTCTGTAATCTCTAAAGACAATTTATGTAACAATGTGTGTGACAATGTCTGTAATGTTGAACCGAATTCTGCTATTCCATTAAAGTACTCTTTCAGTGATTTGTTTAATCTATGTCCAACTAAATATAGACAACAGGTTCCTGAAATGAATGCTTTCGTGCATTATCCTGTTAAACGTATTCGGAAAAAGAAAACAAAAAATAGTGCATCATCGGCCACAAACAAAGTTGAGATGTGTCCGTTGCCAAGGCCCAAAACCAAAGCAACGGTCAAAAAGGTCTCAAAAAGACAAAAACCGAAGGCAATTTCAGCGCCTAAGGTTCCAAAACCCAATAAATCCAATTTTCAATGGATTCCAAAGGGTTGTGCATTCGGACCACACACAAATGCTAATTGGGATTCTAAATCTGTACACGTGCCATATAAATCTGGAAATCCTAACAAAAAGGGACCCATATTGAGGTAGGTACCCAAGGTTGTGTGATCTTAATGCAGATGGTTCTTGGTTACTTCTGATCAAGACCCGTGCTTCAAAGAAATGGCTTCTAGTTACCTTAGACTAGGACCCGTTCTTTTGCTTGTTGGTTGTGCTTAAACCGACACGTTTGGCTTCTGTGCACACAGCCCAGGACCCGGTCTTAACTCATCATGTTTTCTGAACATCTCGGTTCAGAACACGGTTTGATTGTGAATTAAAAATGGATGTGTTTGAATGCATATAGTTTTTCATTATATGAATTTATGTGTTTTTCAGGCTAAGTCCATTTGGTATATGGATTCGGGTTGCTCCAAGCACATGACTGGAAGAAGAGAATTGCTGTCCAACGTTGTTGAACAGCACTGCGGAACTGTGAAATTCGGGAACAACCATCAGGCTCACATAAAAGGATACGGGGACTTAGTTCTAAATAATCTGGTCATCAAGGACGTTGACTATGTTGAGGGGTTATCACATAATCTTTTTAGCATAGGACAGCTCTGCGACAAAGGACTAGAAGTAACGTTTAGGGCTAAGAACTGCAGTGTTAAGAGCATGGATGGAAAAGAAATCTTAACTAGTTCCCGAAACTCTAACCTTTACACCATTGACGTAGCTAAGCTAATAGTGAAGGATAACATTTGCCTACTATCAAAAGCCTCTTCAAAAGACTCTTGGTTGTGGCATCGAAGATTATCCCATTTGAATTTTGATAATATCAACAAGCTGGCTGCGAAACAATTGGTCAAAGGACTTCCTGAATTGCGCTACGAAAAGGACCATCTGTGTGGAGCATGTGAGAAAGGAAAAATGAAACGATCATCTCACAAACCAAAGCCCGAACCATCAACAAAAAGAGTATTGGAGTTACTTCATATGGATTTATGCGGGCCGATGAGAACTCAAAGCATAAATGGAAAACGATATGTGTTGGTTATCGTTGATGATTATTCTCGATATACCTGGGTCAGGTTCTTGCGTTCCAAGGACGAGACAGCTCAAAAAATCATTGATTTTATCAAGAGTGTCGAGACCCAACAGCAGCTGTCAGTGCAATCAATCAGATCAGATAACGGCACGGAGTTCAAGAACTCAGTAGTTGAGGGCTTCCTTCGATCCAAAGGTGTTCAACATCAATACTCTGCTGCTCGAACACCTCAACAAAATGGGGTCGTGGAAAGGCGTAACCGTACGCTAGTGGAAGCCGCTCGTACAATGCTCACATACTCAAAGCTACCTCCGTTCTTGTGGGCCGAAGCCGTATCAACAGCATGCTATACACAAAATCGCTCCATCATCCATAAGCGCTTTAACAAAACTCCTTACCAACTCTTTTTGAATAAAGTACCATTTATCAAGTACTTACGTGTATTTGGTTGCAGGTGCTATGTGCTGAATGACAAAGACAACCTCGGGAAATTTAACGAAAAGGCGGATGAAGCGATCTTCATTGGATACTCATCCAACTCGAAGGCATATCGCGCATTCAATACCCGAACCAGAACAGTCAATGAAAGTGTGCACGTCACATTTGATGAGTTGGCTGAACTGGCACCCGAAGTGGATCAATCAGGACCACGCATTACTCAAATGCCTGGAGACTCTTCCAATAGCCCCATTTCTTTTTCTTCTTCTGATTTGGTTAATTTATTTGATCCGTTTTATGTTGAATTTTTCGGTCCTAACGCTAGTGTTTCTAATGTTGTCAATAATGTAGGTGATCCTTCCAATTCAACTGCGCCGCAAAGTTTCTCCGCTCCATCTTCTTCAACGTACCCTCATCCATCCACATCATCCACCGACACATCCGCAGTTGAATCTACTCCTATAATACCCTCACATATAATACCAACAATTCTTCCTTCACCTGAACACTCGGGAATCGAACCTGAACCAGTGGTACCTTCATTTGAAACCATTGACCATGAATCCTCATCCATCCCCACATTAACCACAGAGGTTCCATCCCGAGCACCCCTTCCACACGAGATCAAATGGACCCGAAGTCACCCAACAGATCAAATCATTGGTGATGTATCAACAGGAGTCCAAACTCGTAGGGCATCTGCTAATGAATGTCTCTTCGCATCATTCCTGAGTATGATAGAGCCCGCTCGTGTGGATGAAGCCCTGACAGATCCAGATTGGATAGTTGCAATGCAAGAGGAACTCAACCAGTTTGAACAGCTAAGAGTATGGCGGTTAGTTCCCAAGCCAAAAGACCGTACAGTCATCGGAACAAAGTGGATCTTTAAGAACAAACGAGATGAAAACGGCATTGTGATAAGAAATAAAGCAAGACTTATTGCCAAAGGCTTCCGACAACAAGAAGGGATAGATTATGACGAGACCTTCGCTCCAGTTGCACGGATCGAAGCAATCAGAATCTTCTTGGCGTACGCGGCACACAAAGATTTCAAAGTGTACCAAATGGACGTCAAGACTGCCTTTCTAAACGGTGAACTTAACGAGGAGGTGTATGTTGAACAACCACAAGGCTTTGTTGATGCACGTAAACCCGACCATGTTTATGTGCTAGATAAGGCCCTCTATGGTTTAAAAAACAACAACCTCGAGCATGGTATGATAGTCTTTCAAACTTCCTTATTTCTGCCGATTTCTATAAAGGTGTGGTGGACACAACTCTGTTCACAAAAAGGGAAGGCCCACATATAATGCTAGTACAAATTTATGTCGACGATATTTTATTTGGATCTACTGACAGTAATTTTTGTAAGGATTTTTCAGCCCTAATGGAGTCCAGGTTTGAGATGAGTATGATGGGGGAAATGAACTTTTTCCTCGGATTACGAGTCAAACAACTTGAGGATGAGATTTTTGTGAACCAGTCAAAATATACTCTTGACATTCTCAAGAAGTATAAGTTAGACTCTTGCACGAGTATCGCAACTCCCATGGCCTCCAACTGTAAGTTAGACACCGATCCTTCCGGGAAAAGTGTCGATAATACAACTTACAGAGGGATGATAGGATCCTTACTATACTTGACTGCCAGTAGGCCGGATATAGTGTTTTCAACATGTCTTTGTGCTAGATTTCAGGCCGACCCAAAAGAATCACACCTAACTGCGGTAAAACGCATTTTTCATTATCTTAAGGGTACACCCGAACTTGGTCTATGGTATCCAAAGGGAACCGATTTCGATCTTGCCGCATTTTCAGATGCTGATTTTGCAGGTTGTAGAGTGGACAGAAAAAGCACGTCGGGAGGAATTCAGTTTTTAGGAGATAGACCGGTGAGTTGGTCTTCCAAAAAGCAGAATTGTGTATCCACATCTACAGCTGAGGCTGAGTATGTAGCAGCAGTAAGCTGTTGCTCTCAAGTGCTGTGGATGAGAACACAATTACGCGATTATGGATTCTCACTCACCAATATCCCTATCTACTGTGATTCTCGAAGTGCAATTGCCATCTCTTGCAATCCCGTGCAGCACTCTCGAACAAAACACATAGATATCAGGTATCATTTTATTAAAGATCACGTAGAAAAGGGAACCATTGCGTTGTATTTTGTTGGCACGGAATACCAACTTGCGGATATATTTACTAAAGCTTTAGACGAACCTCGTTTTCAGTTTTTAGTATCCCATATCGGCATGTTGAATCCGCCTTCCAATTAAATATCAGATATTGTCTTAAATAATTCTATTTCAATCTATCATGATTAAAATTCCTTTATTTTAGAAAATATCTGTTATTTAAATTTAAGGTTTGTGTCACAAAATTGAAACTCAATATTTCCTTATCTGCGTATATTTTTAATAATTAATGATCCTGATAAATTGCTGTGTGAATTGTTCATCACGGAGTGGGATGCAAACAATATCCAGGTTTGTCTGTGCTTGAAAGGCTAAAAAGGGTTGTCGAGTTTAAATCTGAAAAAGAAAAGGAAAAGAACCGGTATTTATTTGAGGGGGAGTATAGTTAGGATTTTAATTTTCATAATTCTGTGTTTCTTTTAATTTTTCTGTTTTTGTAGTTAAATTTCAAATTTTAGGTTGTTCATATTTTAATTTAACTTTAAGTCTAATTTAATAGGTCAGAAAATCACAAAAAGATTTTATCTTTCAATTTTATCAAAAAGCCAAAAAGATTTTAGTTTACTTTATTTCATTTTATTTTAACTTTAAAGGAAAATACCTAAAATATTTTATTGAGAAGTCTCTTTAAAAAAAAAAATCTCAAAAAGATGTAATAAAAGTGGGCCAACATTTTTTTCTTAAATTTTGTTTTTGTTATTTTTCTTTTAAAGCCCATATTTTGAGTGTGTGTGTTAAGTTTGGATCCGGCGGCCCATCTCCTTCATTGGGCGCGGATCCTCTCGCCCCGACCCGACCCAAGCGAGTTTAAATAAGAAGGTCAAACAGTCAACCTATCACTTTCTTCATCCCCAAGATATTTCTCCTTTCTTCTTCTTTCTTCTCGTCGACAACAACCGCCCAAAAACCTCCATTTCTACCGATTTGAAGTTTTTGCACCATCATATTTCTTCGTTTTTCTTGCATTTCTTCTTTTCGGCACTATCAGGTATTCCATTTTTACCTTTATTTCAGTATTTTACTTCGTATATTGTGTGTTCGATTTTCGACTTTTAGCTAGTTTTTTATTTTCGGTTTTTATACATTTTAGGTACTGTAATGTGTTATTTTTCCTTAGTTGTAGTTAGATAAAGTGTTCAGTAAGTTGTTTTAGAGTAGGATCTGTAATTTCATGTATTTTTGTTACATTTCAACTGTTCACGTTTAAATTTTTGCATGAACACATTAACTGCACACATGCACTTCGGATTTCACTGTAGCTCCGGATTCGGACCCTCATCCGAATTCGGATGGCACCACTTAGACTAAGTTTCTCAAATTTTCAAAGTTCAAAATGCTAATTTGGACCACAGTCCATCCGAACTCGGATGACCACTGTTGATCCGAATTCGGACCCTCATTGTAATGTATAAACATTTCATCACTTTGAATCTAGTCTAAGAAACTTTGCTACTGTTCATCCGAATTCGGATGATATCCGACTTCGGTTCCCATCCGAATTCGGATACCATCCGACATCAACTCAGTTCCATATCATAGCATACTTCCACTTCGGTACCCATCCGAATTCGGATCATCCTCATGATTAATCCGAATTCGGACTACCATCATTCATTCCATGACTTGCACTTCGGACCATCATCCGAACTCGGTCCCCATTTTCACGTCATCCGAATTCGGAACCCCCACTCAGCATTCATGCATCATCCGATTTCGGACGGATCCGAATTCGGTGACACTGTTCATCCGAATTCGGACCATCCGAAATCCAACACTTAGAATTTTTTTTTTAACTTTTCATTTTTCCATTTCTGCATTTTTATATAAAATCAAAAAAAACACAAAAATATTTCCATCTCAGTGCACCATTGAGTAGAGTTAGGATTAGTGTTTGAGTGAAAAGGTCTTATCTAACATCGGTCTCTTAACGATTGACTTTGGACTTTATTAGTAGAATTTTATTCTACTAATAAAGACCCGATGCTAAACAGATCAGACAATTTCTATTTCACACTCATCTAGACTTCACATCAATGTTTTATCATCTTAAGTCTTCTTATTCTAACTCTGTTGCACTTTGCAGGATGATGGAACCCGCAGTCATTCTCACCGTACCCCATCCCGCCATTCCAAATAACAACGCTCAACTCCCTGAAGAATCCATCCTACCCAGCGCCGAGTTTGTCGAGTTTATTCCACATAACTGGCAACTCGACGTTTCCATCCTCTCCAAAGAAACCCAAACCCTAGCCTTCGACATCCTCACCCGCCATCCCATCTACTATGCCTTATCCACTGCCATAGCTGTTCCCCAGATATATCTCCAACAATTCTAGAACAGGCTAACATATGTAACCGACCCCGCACCTCACTTCACATCCACTATTGACTGCGTTCCAGTCAAAATCACTACATCTGCCATCCGCCACATCCTTCATCTACCCGCTGAAGCCTACCTTCCCACCCGTGAAGTGTTCGACCCAAACCCATCCGTCTCTGAAACCCTAGCTGAGATTCAATCTCTGGGGTATGACGGTCCCCTTTCTAAACCATCAGACTTCCGCACGAAAAACCTTTAATCCCACTGGCGGATACTATTAGATGTGCTCAACAAATGCTTCACCGCAAAGCATTCAGGTCATGACTCAGCGTCGGCGCAGGTGCTAGCCATGTTCACAGGCTTTGCCTTTGACCGACACGTGGACTATGCTGCATTCATATTTGAAGAATTACGAAGAGTCTATGTCGAGAGAAGCACAAAGAAAGGCCGAAAGTATGTTCCTCTTCAAGGATTTCTCCAACTCATCATACAGTGTGCAATGGATCAAGACGATGACATCCACGAGCGTCCTGAGGCTGATGTCTACCCCACAGTGGCAATTCAAAAGTTAACTCTGCCAAAGGGGGCCCCGACGGTACCGGTAATGAAAATTCCTCTATCTCTACTAATGAGGTCAAGGGGCATGGAGCGGGTAAGGGCTTATATAAAAGAGAGTTATCCGGATGAGTCTCAGTCGGAATCGACTGAGACTAACCAATCTAAAGGTGAGCAAAGAGAGAGTGAGCATGAGGAAGAAAGTATTCAGCAATCTACGGGTTTCGGTGAGGGGGAGACTGTGATTGTGAGGGAGGGAGAAGTAGGTGAGACGGCAGAGACGGCGGATTCCGAAAGAACCGTCTCTGTCGTGAGAGCGAGGGAGATTCCATCTGAGGGTGAACTAAGCCCTATAAGCCGAACTCCTCTTCATAAGACCATCCGTCCAGCGGTCGAAACCACCCCCACCACCCACTTTGTTTCCCCTCAAAGGGAAACCACTTCATTACACGGGGATCTACCACATACTCCATCGCCCTCTCATTCGGAGAGTGGCGGTGTTGAAAGAGGTCACACTCCTCCCCACGTGACCGAACTTCCTTCATTCATGATTCCATCCCCACAAATACACACAACGCACGATGCCTCTGTGGCATCCCCAAGAGCTGCCTCTGTGGCAGCTCAACAAACTTCCGGATCTGAGCGTCCTATACAGGAGCCAGAAATGATGGAAGGAAGACCTGGAGTGGCTCATTCAACGCCGTCCACTTTCGGCCATCTCCCAATCAATCTGGAGATGCTAACGGCAGCATTACGTGCTGCCGGAGTGATTACCCGGGCTGACCTGGACGCCCAAAGGGAAGCCGCCGAGGAACGTCACACCGCCCTTCTTTCACTAATTAAGGGTAAGGGTGTCGCCTCCGAAGCTGGCCCCCCACCAGGTTCCCATTCAGTCAATCATCAAATATCGGAGCTGTCGGACAAGATTGATGCGCTTAACCGTTTGATTCTGCAAGTCCAGGAACAGCTTAATTCCAGAATGGATCGCCTGGAGTCGGCAGTTATTGAACTCCAATGCCGCACTCAAGCCGAGGCACCAAAGAGGAAGCATGACGATCAGGACGACCCTGATCGTCATGAGGGGGAGAAAAGACGTAAGGTTCAACATGAGGAACCCGTCATGTATATAGGGGGAGCAGAAACCGCTGAGGGGTCTGAATTTCAGGGGTCAGGGGAAAAAAGTCAGGAGGCTCAGGAATATATGCTAATAGAAGACGAGCCCATGGTCGAGGGTCCAGCTCCACTGGATCCGATGACAGCTATGGTAGAATTTGAGGAACCACACGAGAAAGTTGAAATCATATTGGTTTCTGATTCAGATTCCGATACCGAGGACAACCAGCCACTATTAACTCTTAAGCCTGAGCCTGATTCTCCAACGAAAAAATCCTCATCCTCTTCTTTTGATTTCCTAAATTCACCACCTCGAGCCCATCAAGAAGAAATACTCTCATTCATCCAAGCTCCCCAGTTACAAAAAGAATCCCATGTTATCCTTAGCCCACCAAGATCCCCAAGCCCTCCACCAGTCCAACAAACCCAACTCTCAGGGTCCTCCCAAACAAAAAGGGTCGATTGCTTCGATGAAACTCCGGAGGGCCCCTAGCGTGTATAGAAAAGATGACTTATTCTGGGTGGATCACTATACGAAAGGAAAAGTTCAAACACTACCTCAGGAAGAAAAAGAACAAATGCAACAAGAACGGCGGGGGACTATCATAAAGCTTCTTGAAGCTAAAAAGGACGAGATCGAAGAACCCCCCGTTCAAGGCCTGAAAGAATTCCTGCAAAACTTTCCCCCGGAGCGGTTTCAGAATCATATCTAGAAGAAAGATTCAAGATGGTATTCAGAAAGAAGCCTGGATCCTTCAGCAGACGCCTACTCATGGAACTTACGAATGTCTCCAAAGCTGAACAAGCCGAATACTACCAATTGATGCTCCGGGAAAGAAGGTCTAAGGTGTCAAACTCAAAGATTAAAAAGCTCAAATCAATCACCATGTGCAAAAGAGCCAGAGTCTTCTATCCCTCCTATCAAGTGGAAAGAGAAGATGGAACGGGAGATGACATCTTTGAATATGACCTTGACTACATAAGAGCGGATGACGTTGAGTTCCTTCACAACAGTCTGTAAAATCGAATCAGAAAACGTCTATCCCACATGACAGTTGTAGGTGCCTTAGTTCGAAGCATGAATCGCCGATCAATCATAATGTGTCTACGAGACTTTCAGATGGCGATCGAGAGTGCTATGGTTAAGGTGGGCCTACGAGCACCAGAACAAGATAGTTTTCTTCTAGCCCACCACCCGGCCTACAGAGTTGTACTTTCTAGAGATCCGGGTGTCATTTTTGTAAACTACAAGGGCTACAAAAGGTATATGCGCTTTGAGGATCTTCCTTGCTACTCCGATGGTACACTTAGATTGGTTCGAGCTGCTCTTACAAAGAAAGTACAAGATTATGATGCTCAACCAGATCCTGAACAAAGATGCTCACCAACGGAGATACAGAACACACTCAGCGGCATAGACTACCTGAACGAACGGCTACACACGAGACAAGTAACCAGATGCTTCGACGTCATCCTTGGTCTCCGAGAATCAACTGACAACGCCAGAGTTCCAGGACCTCCTAAGTGATCGAAAGGGGGAGATTGTTAGATTTATTATTTCGATCCTAGGAGTTGTTTTGTAATATTTATTATCTTTGTATTTTGTCTTGTATTTAATTTCCATGTAATTTATGTTTATGTAAAAGTCAAGGGGCCAAATGTGCCAAGTTGTAAGAGTTAATTAAAGGAGCCTAGAAATAGGCTCCTAGGGTTACTTTCTAATACACGGTTGACATTTGAACAAATACTACAGCCGCCATTTTGTCATTTACTCTCAACATTCATATTGTCTTTTCTTCATCATTTAACATTTATTGAGCTTGATTCTTCATGTGTTTGATAAGAAAATCATCAAGGTGCTGAAACAATACGAGAATACATTGTAAAACTTTGGATTTTGCTAAAATTTGTTTTTGGTGTGTAGGTTGTCTTTTGTTGACTTTTAAGTACTTGTGATCAACAGTCTTCTTTGGAACTGGTGTGACAGGAGTTTTGGCGTTAGAAATTTTTGAGTTTTGAACAATCGCCTGTTTTTGAACCACAATCTGTTTTGTAACAGATGGTTTATATAAATAATGCCTAGCCAAATGGTTTTTCCTGCCACAATGGAAACATCTTTTGACTGTTTTGATGGGAGAACCAGTTTTGTGGGACCATAACTGGTTCTTGTTCCTTTGATTTCCCCTCACCTGCTGTTGTGTGGGAAACTTTTGGACTCCATGCTTTTGGCATGTGCATATTGGAACAGTCTTACCCCTTTAATTAGTTTTTAAGTAAGATGCAATGTTACAGTTAGAAGGTGTAAATAGTGTTCCCGTAAATTGTAAGGTCTACCACTACGAGATCTATCTAGACGCGGAGCCGTCAACGAGTGCGGAATCCTCGTTAACGGGTAGACGGAAACAACTCTCAACTACGAAACACGGAGACTATCAGAGGCTGAACGAACGACACACGAACGATCCTACGAACTGATTCTCTCCGAAAGAACACTCACCAAGCTGATAAACTCGAGATCGCTTTATGCTTAATCCCTCACGAATTCTGCAAAAAGTCTGATAATATCTCGAGTCTATCCCTAATTATAGACCCTGATTCGAGTCTGTTATGGGCCAAACTCGAATCTGGCCCAAAGCCTATTCGAGTTTGTCCACAAAGACACTCTCGAATCCGGTCTCATTCGAATCTAGGGCTACATTCGAATCTATCACAGATTCGAATGCCAAGCCTTGTATGATTCGAATCTAGCATTTCACATAAACAACTAAGTGTTGAAACTTATGTTATTAACTTATGCTTGAATTTATCTTTGTACTTTATGTTTGAACTTCTTGTAATACGTTACATCAAGTTCAAACATACAAACACTAATAAATATCAACCACATATAAACATATATAACAAACACTTGCTAACATCACAATGTAGGATCAATTAGACTGCTATCGTCACACAGGAAGTAGCAACAGACTCCCCCTTGACGATAGCTTCTAATAATTCACACATTTGACTTAAGAACTTTGTTTATTTATTGATTCAAACTACTTGCAGCATACAAACCTTTTTCAACACATACTTTGACTACATTTTCATATTTACTAGCTTCACTATCCATATGTGCATCACTAGAAATCTTACAGGCATGCAAACTATGAAGATCATCTTTAGAGAGGTTTACCAGGTGAAGAGGGTCGTAGACTCTAAGAATAACGTTTCCTTCAAAATCTTCCATGACTGCTTCCCCAGTCTCAGTGTCAGCGTACCACCAATGCAGATTCTTCAAAACATTCTGTGGCATAGGCTTAAGAGGCACCTTCCTAAGACATCTAGCTGGTTTATAGTGAATCCTCATCCAAGGTCGTCTAGTTAGAGGATCGATACGCGAAGGATCTTCTACTCTTCTCCCAACCCTTGGATTCAATCGCTCTAACTTCCTTGATCTTCCCTCTTTTCTTATGATTCTTTCAATTACGTTCGCGTAGGGATCATTGCCAATGTTAATCAGATCTTTCCATGCTAGCGCTGTGATTTCGATCTTTGGCAGGGAGTTGAAAGCTTTTAAAGTTCGCCTCAGGTACTGGAGCCCGTCTTTCCTCTTAATTATGAATAGATGCAGTTCTCGATGAAAGAACCAGCTTAATATGCATTCAGACAGCTTCCCAGTACCCGGCACCCTCATTGTCTTTTTAATCTCTAATTCCTTCTTTTCAGCTCTGAACCATAACTTTCGTTTCTCTTCATTTGATAGCTCTCTAGCAGGTTCTTCTGTTGATGGCTGAGCATTCAACGCAGCATTCACTACATCTATGTTGACAATATTATTCCCATCTATCATGTATGTATCCGTGATAGGATTCTGCTGTACAACTATCTCATCGGCTTCATCATCCTCATCAGCAACTACTTCGTCATCTGATTGCCAATCAACTATCTCCTCTGGTACAAACTCACCTTCTTCTAGCTCTTCATCGTCATAATCAAAACCTACATCCATCGGATCATCATCAAGATCCATAAGGGTGTCGATCATCTCACTAATTACAAAATCTTTAGGCTGCTTCGATGAACTTGCTTCTCCTACTTCTCCTTCAGCTAGACTAGGCTCCCCCTGAGATTGAGCAGTCTGAGCAGCAGAAAAATCTACTGGCTCATTCTGACTTTTAGGGCTGGGATCATTGCCTTGATTATCTTGATCATCATCATCTTCATCTCTCGGCCTCTGGACATTCTGATCTCGGCACGATGTCTCCCCCTGAGCCTGTAAACTTTTCATTAACTGCTCAATTAGGGAGCGCATCGCCCTTATCTCTGTGGCCTGATCTGCTACAAAAGATCTCAATTCTGTGTTTTCCTCCTGGACATTTTCCACAATCTTTTTCAACTCGGCATTGTCCTTATCGAGATTTGCATTATGCGCCTGGATTTCTCCGATCGCCTTTGTTAGGCCTAAGATTTGGACATGCTGGAAGTCAACGCGACCCTTAAGCTGCACAAACCTTTGGTTGTCAGCGTAGGTGGTCGAGGTAGATGGAATGGACTGTATAGGAGTAGGAATGAATGAAGATGGGATATACGGTTCGTCGCTAGGAGGTGGTGATGGGATGGTAGTTTGAGGTTCTTGAGATTGAGGGATTTGAGATTGTTGAATTTTCGGTTGTTCTTCAGATGCTGAGGATGACCTTTGCATAAACCTGTGACGCTTGGCCCTTTGCCGAGTCACTAAGGGAGCAATCTCTTCTTCTTCAAAATCTGATTCATCAGATTCCCTTACTACTCTCCTCCTTGATGCTTCTTCATTAACTACCAATCTTGATCCACACGTTCCAATTTGAACAGTAGGTTCAGTCGAAACTGACTCAGGAGCCTCAACCTCTAACTCCTCCATCTCTTCCGATTCTGTTGCAGATGATGACAAAACATTATCGGCCTGCTCGGGCACATATTCTTCAACATCTCTCAACACGTCTTCCTCTCCCTCAGGTGGCTCAAGTAATTCACCCACTAGCGCCGCAGCTACATCTTCGTTCGCATGAGGACCTACCTCCCAGATTTCATTTAGCGTTTGGCATAGTTGTTCAGCTTCGCTCGGAACATTTGAGGGCCCGACTTCCTGCACCTCTGGTTGCTGACTCGTAGAAGGCCTGGTCGCCTGAGTTTGACTTGCAGATGGTCTTTGTCTACGTCTTTGAGCACGTGGTGGCTGTGGTTGTTGTTGTTGTTGTGGAGGCTGCCCGGCTCGAACTTCAACTTCCCCTGCCCAGTTGGCAACATCTGGGGCTACAAAATTCCTATCCAGTATGGCTCCAAACAATGGACGCTCAACTGGAACAGCTAACCTTCCTTTGTGCGAGGAACAGTCAGCGAAGATCCTCTTATCCATAACAGCAACGCTTTGAATATCATTCGATGGCGGCAGATTTGGCAAGAAGTGCCTTATAAGCATCATGATGAACCGCGGATATAACAAGAACTGTTGATTTTCCGGAGCGGTGATCTGGTGAACAAATTCAGAGAAAAACATTTCCGAGAAGCTATATGGTCGATTATACACCATCGCGACAATCCCAGACTGGATATTCGCAACCATATAGTCAAAACCTGCTTTCTTTGGAGCAAAGCATACCATAAAAACATGAGCAAGAAACCTCCATTGTCCTATTAACTCGCTCTTCATATATGACACCTTCGTCACATCGAGACTGTAACCTATTCTCTGAAAGGCCGCTTGCCTTATATTCAGAGGAAATTCAATCGGTACAGATTCTTCTTCTTGAGTTCCAAGCTGCAACACTTGACGCAGCATATCCGCCGAAAATACAAGCGGTTGTCCAGCAATGCGAGTTCGTAGCACTGTCAGTGTGACCGAGCACTCTACTTGAAGATGATCATAAAATTGACGAATATAAGGTAACACTA
>JAANYP010001285.1:0-109814 GCA_020465985.1 Centrapalus pauciflorus
TTAGTATTGGTGCAACACACATTTTGCTAGGAATTGCCCCTCCCTAACGTAAGTATATTCCTTTTAATTTCCTCCAAGCTCAATGGTCCCGAATGTGCAAATTCTTTCCCCAACTTAGTTGGTTACCGCATGTGACATTTTGTAGTAAAGTCAAGCTCAAACGCAGCTAAGTGTTTTAAAGGACGATTTAAGAAATACTAACAATAAGAACTAAATATAACTAAATAAACGAAATTAAAGCACACTTTCGTGGTGAAAAACGATTGCACTTAGCATGTGCAACCAGCCTTTAAACCCCTCAGTAGCCTGAGTGGACGAGTTATAGTCTCGTGAGGGTTTCTATGGAACATACCCACAAAGTTCACTGAATTGCCTTCCAGTAAGCGCTAAGTTTAATGTCTTCAGCCAGACATTTTGGAACTCTTAAATATTTAAGTGATATCTTCCAAGACCATTGTCTCAGATGATATAATTTCATTATCAGCCCATTGTATAAATAATTTTAATCTGTGTCCGTTTACTTTAAACGGCTCACCGCCTTTTTGATCTATTATTTCAACCGCACCATAGGGGTAGACGTTAGTTACTGTGTATGGGCCTGTCCACTTACTTTTTAATTTGCCTGGGAAGAGCCGCAGGCGTGCGTTAAATAGCCAGACTTTGTCACCTTTATTAAGCACCTTTCGTTTAATTATTCGATCGTGGAAAGCTTTTGTTTTTTCTTTATATGTTTTAGAACTTTCATAAGCTTCCTTGCGAATTTCTTCTAATTCGTGCAGTTGGTGCTTTCGATTTATACCGGCAGCTGTGAAGTTAAGATTTGCGTTTTTAATGGCCCATAAGGCTCGGTGCTCTAACTCAACCGGAAGATGACATAATTTCCCATAAACTAGTTTATAGGGAGACATGCCAATAGGGGTTTTATACGCTGTACGATATGCCCAAAGTGCATCATCTAATCGTATTGACCAATCCTTCCTATCAGGTCGTACTGTTTTTTCTAATATTCGCTTAACCTCCCTGTTGGATACCTCTACTTGTCCACTAGTTTGTGGGTGATATGGGGTAGCTATCTTATGCGTTACTCCATAATGTTTAAGTAGTTTGCTAAAGTACATATTTTTGAAATGAGAACCCCCATCACTAATTATGGCTCTAGGAATTCCATGACGAGAAAATATATTACGTTTAACGAATTGGCAAACTACTTTGTGATCATTGGTTCTTGTGGCTTCGGCTTCTACCCATTTAGAGACGTAATCAACTGCCACTAGGATGTATTCGAAACCATATGACTTAGGAAAGGTCCCATAAAGTCTATGCCCCACACATCAAAAATCTCTACTATAAGAATTGGTGTCATAGGCATTTGGTCTCTTTTTGAAATACCTCCTATCTGCTGGCATCGTAGGCATGACTTAACAAACTCGTAGGAGTCCTTAAAGATGGTTGGCCAAAAGAATCCACTTTGTAGGATTCGATGTCCTGTCTTTTTAGCACTAAAATGGCCTCCACATGCATACGAGTGACGGTGATTTAAAATATCATAATGCTCGTTATCTGGAACACATCGCCGGATAATCTGATCTACTCCTATTTTGAACAAATCCTCCCAAATGTACTGTTTAGTTTGAGAGAAGAAATACTTTCGTTGATGTGAATTACAGTGGTTTGGGGTTTTCCCTGTGACAAAGTAATTCACTAAGTTAGCGAACCAAGGCACTTTTGCGACGAACAATAATTGTTCATCTGGGAAATTGTCCCGAATGGAGTCCAGCATATCAGTGGTGATTGCTGGCAGTCTCGATAGATGGTCTGCTACTACATTTTCTGAGCCCTTTTTATCTCTGATTTCTAAATCAAATTCTTGTAGCAACAGTATCCAACGAATTAGCCGTGGCTTAGCATCTTTCTTAGCCAAGAGGTGTCGTAAGGCACTATGATCGGAATACACAATTACCTTAGCTCCCCAGACGTAAGATCTAAACTTATCTAGCGCATACACTACTGCAAGCAATTCTTTTTCAGTGGTTGTGTAATTAATTTGAGCTTCAGAGAAGGTTTTACTTGCATAGTATATTACCACTGGCTTTTTGTCCACTCTTTGACCAAGGACGGCACCTACTGCATGATCGCTGGCGTCCCACATGATCTCAAAGGGTTGAGACCAATCAGGTGATTGCAGAATTGGTGCCTCTGTGAGCTTCATTTTTAATGTGTTAAATGCCTCTGCACAGTCTTTATCAAAATTGAACGGTGCGTCTTTTAGGAGAAGGTTACATAGGGGTTTGGATATGGCACTAAAATCTTTTATGAATCTCCTATAGAAACCTGCATGTCCTAGAAAAGAACGAATCCCCTTGATATTAGTTGGTGGTGGTAGCGAGGAAATTATTTGTATCTTAGCTCGATCAACCTCCATTCCTCTTTCAGAGACTATGTGTCCTAAGACTACTCCCTCTTTAACCATAAAGTGACTTTTCTCCCAGCTTAGTACTAAATTAGTTTCAGTACAACGCTTAAGAACTTTTTCTAAATGAGAGAGGCACCCTTCGAATGACTTATCAAATATCGAAAAGTCGTCCATGAAGATTTCAAGAGAACCTCCGACCATGTCTGAAAATATAGCCATCATACATCGCTGAAATGTGGCTGGAGCGTTACATAATCCAAATGGCATTCTTCGGTAGGCGAATGTGCCATACGGACACGTAAATGTCGTTTTATCTTGGTCCTATGGGTGTATTGGGATTTGGTTATACCCCGAATAGCCATCTAGGAAACAATAGAATTTCTGCCCTGCTAGCTTCTCTACTATTTGGTCGATGAATGGCAGAGGAAAATGATCTTTTGAGGTTGCGGCGTTTAGTTTTCTGTAGTCGATACATACTCTCCACCCCGTCACAGGGCGAGTTGCAATCTTTTCTCCTTCAGGAGTATCGACGACAGTGATTCCAGATTTTTTTGGAACCGTTTGTGTGGGACTAACCCATTGGCTATCTGATATCGGATAGATAATTCCAGCATCTAGCCATTTCAACACTTCTTTCTTCACTACCTCTCTAAGGTTAGGGTTTAGCCTTCTCTGAGCATCTCTGCTTGGCTTGGCTGTTGGATCAGTTATAATCCTATGCATACACAGCGTCGGACTAATTCCTTTAAGATCTGCTATGGTCCAGCCTACCGCTTCCTTATATCTCGATAACACTTCTAACAAGGCCTTTTCTTGTGCAGCAGTAAGGTCTGTTGCGATGATTACAGGCAGTGTATTCTCAGGGCCAAGAAAAGCATATTTGAGATGAGATGGAAGTGGTTTCAACTCTAGCTTGGGTGGTTGCTCTAAAGACGGTTTTGCTGATGGTGGAAGGTCAGTCGGAAGTTTTTCGATCTTATGTGTCCATGGTGGTTGATTAGAATCTACTGACTGAACACTTTCAAGTTCAAACTCCTTAGCTTCAGGCATATTATCTAACTTATGCGCATTATAGTACAGGAGCAGCTCCACTGGATCTTTACATGTTATTGTTGATAATTGTTGTTGTGTTAAATCATCAACTAGATCGATCATATAGCACTCTGAATCCAATGGCGCATTGGGTACATTGTTAAAGACATTAAGTCGGAGTTTACGGTTTCCGAATGCTATGTCTAATGCACCTGTCCTGCAATTGATTTGAGCGTTGATTGTGGCTAAGAAGGGACGTCCTAATATGATTGCCGGTTGGCTTTCTTTGTAAGCACTATCTGAATCCAACACTAAGAAATCTACTGGATAATAGAAATCTTCGACCTTAACGATTACATCAGATAACATTCCTCGTGGTACTTTGGTAGACCTATCTGCTAATTGTAGGATGACATCTGTTGTCTGTAGGGTTCCTAGATCATGTTGGTCAAATAAATTACCAGGTAGAATATTAACACTCGCCCCTAAGTCTAGAAGTGCTTTTTTAATTTGAATATCGCCGATAGTTACCGGGATCAAGGGTGATCCTGGATCTTTTAGTTTAGGCGGCAGTGAGCTCGTGATAACTGCACTGACTTGTTCAGTGAGGTTGATTTGCTTCGGAAGAGTTATTTTAAATTTTTGCTTCTGAGTACAAAGGTCTTTTAGGAATTTAGCGTAAGAAGGAACTTGTTGTATAGCTTTGATTAAGGGAATGTTAATTTTAACTTGATTAAAAATATCCCATAACTCTTCGTTTTTAGGTCCTTTCTTACCATAAGGGAATGAAGCTGGATTTTCTAAGGCCGTTGGGTAGGGAACAGTTTCAGTATTGGAACTCTCTTCCCCAACTTTAATCTCTACTGGTTTCTTGGCTTCTACTTCCTTAAAAGTTACTTTCTTAACTTTTGTTTCAACCTTTGACTCCGATTTGGGTGGCTCTTCTTCATAAACATTTTCTACCTCGTCGTCAGTCTCACTCTCCTTAGGCATTTCTATTTTGTTATCTACTTCCTTTCCACTCCTAAGGGTAGTGACTTTGTTAACTTCGTTCACTTCATTAACTTCATATTTCTTCTCTTTTCCATGGTGGTGCGATGGGTTAACTGTGGTGTTGCTTGGAAGCTTTCCTTCTTCTCGTTTAGTTAAGGATTCTGCAATTTGTCCCATCTGCCTTCCAAGCATCTCCATAGTTTTCGCTTGAACCATGGTTTGCTGCTTCATGAATTCCATAAACTCGGAAAACTCTTTCGAATTCCCCGACACTTGTCGCGAATCATTTTCTTCTTTAGGGTCTTGGCGTTTATAGTACCGATCATCCTTCGTAGCTGAGGTCGATCCATATTGGAAATCTCGGTTTTGTTGACGAGGTTGCTCATATCTTGGCTTCGGGGGAGCATCATTGTCTTGATTATCCCTCCAACTAAAGTTCGGGTGTTTTCTCCATCCCGGATTGTAAGTTTCCGAGTATGGATTCTCCCGTTCTCTTCGTTGCCGAAATCCAAAAGCTTCGTTCACATACTCTTCGTGCGTGAAGGTATGTGGGCAATTCTCGGTTGGATGAGAAGGGTCTCCACAAGTGACACAGCAAACCTGTGCCGCTGTAACCTTTCCCATTCCTTTCATCAACAAGTCCATCTTTTTGCTTAGTTCGGATATGTCAGATTTAACTTCTTTCTTCCATGCGTTGTCTATGCCCATAACTTGGACACCAACACTATTATCCGAACCCGCTTGAACTTTTAAACCTTTGCTTAATTGGGTTAATAATTCCCAAGCTTCATCATCTTCCTTGGCTAAAAAGGTTCCGCCTGAAGCAGCGGTGATCATATTCCTACTTTCTTGACTAACCCCATCGAAAAAGGTTTTAATTAGCATCCATTTAGGAATTTCATGGTGAGGGCATGTTCGTAGTAATTCATTCAACCTATTAAAAGCTTCGTGAAATTGTTCTCCAATTTTCTGTTTAAATCCAGTGATTTCTTTACGTTTTTCTGTAGTTTTACTAATTGGGTAATATTCAGTTAGAAATTCTTTTTTCATCTCATCCCAGTTAGTTATACTATCAGTGGGAAGTGACACGAACCAATTTTTCGCTCGTTCCTTCAAAGAGAAAGAAAAGATTCTGAGTTTTAGAGCATCTACGGTCTTTCCCTAACGTGATTGGCCTTACATATGGCAGTGAATTCAGCTAAGTGCTCATACGGTTCTTCGCTTGGTGCTCCGCGAAAAACGGGTAATATGCTAAATAGCTGTGGCCTAATTTCGGGTTCATTCTCATTAATTGGGTAGAGAATGGGTGATGGATCAGGGATATCACCCGGCCTATAATGGGATTCTACGGTTCTACGATCTCCCATCGGTCTTTGGTTTTGTTGGACGTCGACAAGAACGTTTTCGATGTTCTCGTCTTCCGAATTAATTATTTCTTCCTCCACGTTTACTTTAGGAGCAGTATTTTTAGTTTCGTTTGTTTGAGTTGTGGCTCGCCTATTAGATCTAGCGGTTTTTTTCGATTTCTGGATCAAATTTCAAGGGTGAAATTCTACCAGAATATCGTGTGTGCATAAACTTATGAGGGCTAGATGAAGAATTCGAATTAGTTACTTTCTTTTTGGTGAGAATCGATGCTTGTGCCACGATTCCCTTTTTCTTAATAAACTAAAACAATAATTAAAACTTAAAACTAATTAAAAACTAATTAAATAGAATATAGCAACATAAGGAAACTTTAACTAATTTAAGAAAGCAAATAAGCAATTAATTGAAATTAACTAAATTAATTAAATTACCTAAATTACTCTAAAGAAAATAAGGCAACTAAGTTAAGCTAATTACTAAAATACGTGATTTAAGCGCAACCGCTCCCCGGCAACGGCGCCAAAATTTGATGCGAGTGTCGTTAACCCGTCAAAAATACCACTAAATACCTTAGAAGCTAGGGTAAGTAGGGATCGTATCCACAGAGAGCGAGAGGTTAATTGCACGTATTTAAGCGATTAGCATTGCAAAGTAAGTAACTTAGAAAGATTGAGTGGTTTGTAAAAAGGTGATTGCTTGATTTATAAAACTAATTACTTGCGAATTTTGTGAAAAGAAAACTTAAGAAGATTGTTTGATTGAATAAAGTACGAAGATAACCATTCCCGGATTCCACACCTCGCTTTGTGTTTAATTTATAAAAACGATTTGAAGATTACATAGACATAATCTTCGTTAGAATTATTATTAAAACCATTACGTGATCTTGGGCATAGCGCGTGACACGTTTGATTACTCGTCTTAATTAAATAATTAACTCGGCACGAATAATAAAATGTCTACGAACTATCTTGCGAAACGCAACAACAAAATAATAATCATTCGTTTACAATCACAATATAAATAATAAAAACCATGCAAACTTAAAGTAATCGTTCATAAAGTAAAACTTAGCGATGTGCTTCCTCCGAGAATGATTATGGTGAGCTTAGCCGGACATAGTTGATGCAACGTTCAAGAGTTGTTGATCCATCACCGTAGCTCGACTCGTGTGTTCTTCGTACGTGTTTTCGCTCAAACAGGGTTCTTTTCCTTAGCCTTCTCCTCCAAAAAACGATGATAAACTTTGAAATATGACTTGATATTTATAGGAAAAGCTGGAAAAACCCTAAAAACGGTCGTCTATTATTTTAATGGGCTGGGCGCAGCCGTAGGCGCAGGCCTGCGCCCCCCCCTGCGCCCCTCTGTAAAATCCGTATTTTTGTGAATTAATTTCTTCTGTCGAGCACTCGGTCTGGGCGCAGGGCTGCGCCCCTCTCTGCGCCTGGCTCTAAAATTTCGTCCTTTTTTCATCATTTTAAACCGGATTTTGTTTCCCTGCATAGGCACAGAATTTATTCAATAGCGGCACATTCTATAACAATTTTGTATTAAAAACAACTCTTTTACGCTTAATAAACATGGTAAATTATAACCCGATCATCTGCACAGGTGTGCGTGGGTCTCCCATTATCTGATTGAGAGGATGATACTTGTGAACCCTGAGTATGGGTTCTCTTTCTGTCTGAAATGATGTTCCTAGATTTGTATCATCACCTTCAGGACCACTTGATGATTCTGCTCCAGTGACAGTTTGATCAGGAGATGGGACTGTTTCCCTATTGGATGGGACTGTCACATCAGGACTTGGGATTGGCACTTCATAATCTGGATTTGTATCATGTTGAGCATCCAGTGCCCCTGGTGGGTCACAAGATAGAAGTGGTAGTACAGTATACTCATCCCATTTATCAGAATCTTCAAAAGTTTGAAACTTTGTGCCAACTGTTTGAATGTTTTTGTGACCAGCATGAGAATTTGTGTTGGCAGCTTCAACACTGTCTTCATCAGTTCCTGCAGTATACTCAAAAAAGCTCAGAGAATTTGTTAGTGAATCTAAATCAAACAACCAATCAGGACCAGTGCCTTTGACATTAGCAGTGTTTTCATTAAACTCAACGTTGGCACTTTCTTCAATGGTTTTAGACACACTCTTATATACTCTATAGGCTTTGCTTTGAATAGAGTAACCTACAAAGAAACCTTCTTCAGCTTTACTTTCAAACTTTCCTAAGTGAGTTTTAGTGTGAAGAATAGTGCATGAACAACCAAAAGATTTTAGAAAGGCTACTAAGGGAACTCTGTGATGGAATAACTCATATGGAGTTTTTCCTTGTGACTGAACAATTTGAACCCTATTTAGCACATAACAAGTTGTATTGACTGCCTCTGCCCAAAAGGTCATTGGCAGTTTGGAATCAGCTAGCATGGTTCTAGCAGCCTCTATTAAAGTTCTATTCTTCCTTTCAGCTACATCATTTTGTTGGGGTGTTCTGGCTGCACTATATTGCCTTGCAATACCTTTAGAGTCACAGAAACTATTTAGGATATGATTTTTAAACTCAGTTCCATTGTCTGACCTGATCACCTTAACTTTTAAGTTTGATTGGTTTTCTATCCTAAGGATAAAGGATTTGACTAGCTGAGCAGTTTCATCCTTAGTCCTAAGAAAGTAAACCCATGTAAATCTGGTGAAATCATCAACAATGACTAAACAGTAAGCTCTTTTATTCAAACTCAAAACAGATGTTGGACCAAAGAGATCCATATGAATAAGATGAAGAGCAGATGAAATTGAATTTACTTCTTTGGCCTTATGAGAAGTTTTGTGTTGCTTGCCTTTGAGGCATGCTACACAGTGATCATCACATATGAACTCCTTTTGTGGTAAACCTCTTACCAAATTCTTTTTTACTAAAACATTCATAGATTTGAAGTTCATGTGACACATCCTTCTGTGCCAAAGAGCAGACTCATTAGATGATGCTTTGGATATCAAACAGCTCATAGTATTTAAATTTTGACAAAAGATTTGTGTCCAAACAGTAGACATTGTCCTTCCTTGGTGTTCTAAGTAAAACAAGATTTTCAGGGATTTTAAAATCTTTTGAAAGGACAATACACTCAGAGTCTTTGAATAGAATAATATTTTGTTTATCACAGATTTGAGACACACTTAGTAAATTATACTTCAGCTGTTCAACATACAAAATATCATTGAAGATCATATTGCCTGCTTTGACAGTACTCTTACCTGTTACCTTACCTCCCTTGGAATTTCCGCCAAATGCAACAAATCCTCCTTCAAAGCTTTTGAAATTTGACAAGCATTTAGAATTGCATGTCATGTGCCTAGAGCATCCACTATCCATATGCCATCTTGTTTTATGTTGGGTCCTGTGGGTGCCCTGCACAAATAAAAGCTTAGTTAGTAGTGGAGTAAACCCAAACCAAATTGGTTTTGGGTTGTCCTTGTGCATTGACATAACTAAACACTGTTTCTGTCTTTTTATACTTAGTGAGATCCACTGGTGGATTTTGTAAAGAATATTTAGTTATGACATGAGGTATCCAGGTGTTCTTTCCAATCTTTTCATTAACAGTCTCAGACGATCCAGTACCAGTTTTAGTTTTAGACTTGGCAATTTTAACTGGGTTTTTAGTGCTAACAGCTTCAGAATTTGCACTACCAGTTCCAAATTTAGAATTAATAGTCTCAACACTTGCATCAGCAGTTTGATCTGTAATTTTGCCTTTAACACACCATACATTTTTGATGTTCGCTTTGAATTTTGCTAAAACTTGTTTTTGGTGTGTAGGCTGCCTTTTGTTGACTTTCAAGTGCCTGTGGTCAACTGTCTTCTTTGGAACTGGTGTAACAGGTGGTTTGGACTTTAAATTTTTTGAGTTTTGAACAATTGCCTGTGTTTGAACCACAGTCTGTTTTGCAACAGATGGTTTATATAAACAATTTCTGGCCAAATGGTTTTTCCTGCCACAATGGAAACATATTTTGACTATTTTGATTAGAGAACCAGTTTTGTTAGACCATAACTGGTTCTTGTTCCTTTGATTTCCCCTTACCTGCTGTTGTGTAGGAAACTTTTGGACACCATGCTTTTGGCATGTGCATATTGGAACAGACTTACCCCTTTTATTATTTTTTGAGGAAGATGCAATGTTACAGTTAGAAGGTACAGAAACATGTGGAGCATTATTGCATACACTCATCTTCTCTTTTCCTTTCTTACTGGGGGTTTTGATGAAACTGGAAGTAGGGGTTTCTATAGGTGCACTCATTGTTTTGAGTTCTCTCTCAACTTCTTTACACTCACAGCCTTCATTTGGAATCAGTTCTTCTTTAGATTCAGGACTGTTTTCAAGGATAGGATCTACAGTTGTCATTGTCTCATCTAATGGTTCATTAACAAGCCTATCAGCAACTTCACTCATGGGATAAATGTATTTGTTGTTGTATGGGGGTGGAGTGGCTCTGTATCCTATACCTTCTTTGGGATTGAGCTGAGATTTTACCCTATCTTTAAATTGAACCTCCATTAGGTGTTCTAGCTTTTGATTTGCCAGCTTGAAGCTTCCTAAATCTATATTAACAGATTTTATTTTCTTGGTAGCTTCTAGCACCTTCTGTTCAGCCTCATCTAGTTTCTTATTTAGGGTTTCTATTTTCTTATTCAGTTCCTTTTTCTCCCACTCATGATATGTTCTATCATGTCCCATCTGAATCTCATTATCTTTATAGTCATTGATCTGTTTTTCAAGATCTTCTATAGCCTGCATGTACTCATATCTCCTTTCTTCCATCTTAGCTAGAGTTTTGCACATGCTCTCATTATGATCTCTGTACTTTTTAACCATATTTTTGCATGTTTGAGAGCAGAGTTTAGCATTAACCTCAGATGGTAGTTCAGTGGAAGTGGCATTAGATGTTTCTGCCATAAGAGCTTGATTTTGAAACTCCTCTTCTGTCTGATTACTCCAGTCAAACACATTGTCCTCTTGAGAGACAAGAGCTTGTGATGGTGAAGCTTGATTAGTTTGCTGGGGTCTTGGTGGCTGTTGACCTTGGGATCTGCATTCTCTGGCAAAGTGTCCAAGCTTGTGGCATTTAAAGCATTCAACTTTTGATTTATCAAATGCTGGTTTGCCTTCTGCTCTGGCTTGAAAGTTTGGTCTACCAGTTCTTTTCAGAAATCTTTTGGCCCTCATAGTCAACATAGCATGCTGCCATTTCAAGTCCATCTCTTCTAAATCATCTGGATGAATTTGTTCTAAGTCTTCAGCATTTAGAGCAAACAGTCCATCACTTGCAACAAAAGCTTCATAATGAACTTCAGTAGAGTTACCATCAGCACCTGAAAAGGAATCACAACAATTTGATTTATCAGTTAATGCTGATGACAGCAGAGCAGTGTTGTGATTGTCAGAAAAGGTTTTCTTTTTATTTTCAATCTCAGTTTCAAACACTCTCAGGCTGTTGTAAATGTCATCCAACTCTATCTCATCCAGAGTATCTTTGGTTCTCCATTGGGCGGCATAGACTGTCCACTCTTCACCAAGTGATCTAAGGAATTTTCTGTTTACTTCATCTTGATCGAAGCTGACTTTGGCACTCTCCAATTCACCTATCAGCTTATTAAACCTGTCAAAAATCTGAGTAAGGTTTTCATTCTTGCCACCAGAAAAGTTTTCATACTGCTGTTTTAAAAGATCTTTTTTATTCCTTTTGGTGCTAGCATTGCCAGCAAATCTTTTCTCTAAAGCAATCCAAAGAGAATGAGCAGTATAGAACTTTTTAAACTGATGTTGATAAGCATTAGGAATGGCTATCGTAAGAGAGTATGAGCTTTCACTTCATTCATTCTAGCCTTTCTTTCAAGTTCAGTCTTTGGAGGTGTTTTTATGGGCTTGCCCTCAGCATCTAGTTCAGGATCAACTACAGGAGGATATTCAACAGCTTCCCATATGGCATAATCAATAAATTGGATGTGCTGTTGAATCCAGAGTTTCCACATCTCGAACTCAGTGGGTTTGAGCATAGGCACTTTGAGTCCTTGCCCAGATCCACTACTGCTATTTTCAAATTCCATTGCAGAAAAATAAAATTTTAAAAGAAAGCTTCTGACTTTGAAAACAAAGAAAAACCTGTTGCTCTGATACCACTTGTCAGGATCAAAATCACCACCTAAGATTAATTGGTTTGAATAAATCAGAGTGTAAACCAATAACTTTGTATTGAATCAAATTCCAATTAAGAAGTTTGCGGAATAACACTTAATTGTTTTTAAGAAAAACTTTCAGAATAAATAACACATAAATATAATCAAAAATCAAATTTTTTATATTTCCAAACTCACTGATTACAATCACCTCTAATGTGTTTGATTAGACGAAGAACACAGACTGTTCTTAGGGTTTTACAACCTTAGAGGCTTGAGAAACTTAATCAGAAAGCAATTACAATTGAAGCACACGATTATAAAATTTGTACGTATAGCCTTACAATAGAAAAACCTATTCTATCTATATATATATAGCCTTCTGATTTGTTTCCTTGAGGAACTCTGATTTCTCTGGTAGTAGATATGCTTGAATCTTCAATATAAATCACTTCCTGAATTTCAGCACTTTCTGTTTGTTAATCTGTTGAGCAGCTTGAACTTTTAACTTTGGCAGCTTGAACTTTTGAACTGGCAGCTCGAACTTACTCAACTAACAGCTTGAACTTTGTAATTACACAAAAAAACTACTAACAGTCTGAGAAATCTAACTAACAGCTTGACATACTTAGAATATTTCCCAACAGCTTTCTTCCTTCTCGACCAGACGAAAGAGATATTGATATTTAATAACGTATATAAAATAACTAACAATTTACACTGTAAAGTTATATATATATATATATATATATATATATATATATATATATATATAAAAGGGTGGGTACAATGAAAAACCTCCATGCATCGGAAAACCTTGGAAAACCATTCGTAGCTCTTTGATTGGATGCATATACGTCATAGATTAATGTATCACGATGCAGTTAAAAGAAAATGCATAGGGGTATGTTCGGCACATGATGATATTTTTTCAAAAATTTTAAAATTTTATCATTTAATATATCCAAATTTAAAAATTTCATGATTGATAAATAATTTTAAATTTAAAAACCATCTACATCATGCATTAAAAAAACATTCATATGCATTCATCATGGATTAACAAAATACCATTAAAAAATCTACATTATTTTCAATCCAAAAATATATGTTCATCATCCATCTTCATGTTCATGATGTTCATCACTCATCTTTTGACGAAAATGACAGTCCACTAGAAATTTTCTGACGAAAATGTTTATCTTTTAATGAAATTGACGTTACACTAGAAACTTCATGCTTATCGTTCATCTTCATCTTCATTATTCATTTTCATGTTTATGATAAAATTTTCGATGCATAAAAAAATGACGATGAATCAGAATACAAAAATATAAAAATGACGATGCAGTAGATACTTTTGCACAAAATGTTCATCTTTTGACGAAAATTCTTCGATGTATCAAATATTTCATGTTCATCGTGAGTTTTATCACGAGATCTTTGTGTATTATCATGAGATTTTCGATGCACCAAAACTTTGTGTTCATCATTCATCTTCGTGTTTATCATTAAATCTTCAACGACGGGTGTAAATCTTCATGTTCATCATGAAATCTTCGTGTTCATTATTCTTTTTCGTGTATATCATTCTTCTTTTACGACGATGCAAAAGATATATTTGACAATATCATAGTGGTAGTCGGCGATCATGGGCAGTGCAAGGCCAGAGGTCGGCGACATGGTGGTCTAGGGGGTGGCGATATGGTCATCTTTCTTTGCTAAAGAGAAAGAGAAAAGAGAGGGAGGGAGGGAGATATGATATAATGAAAATATTTGAAGTTTGAATTATGGTTTATATGATAATATGGAAAGATATTTATTTGATTGATGTTTCTAAACTCAAGTTATTTTTATTTTATTTTTATTAAATAATATTAAATATAGTATTCCAATAATACCCTTAATGAAGTTTCTGATGCATCTAGGTCTCATTGTGGTGCATAATGGTTTTCCAAGGTTTTCCTATTCATATAGGTTTTTGAACATCCATATATATATATATATATATATATATATATATATATATATATATATATATATATATATATATATATATATATATATATATCTGTGTGTGTGTGTACTAATAAATTTATTAAAACACAAAATAGAACGATGGTCAAGAATTAAAGTGTCTCCCAACTCCGTCTCATTCTTGTTATTTTAAATCGGGTATTCCATATCCTCATCTTCATCCCTAGTCAACTCAATGATTCTTCAGTCAAATCGGAGTCGAGCTTAACAATCTCTCTGAATTACGTTTCTTTGTCTCGATTAATTTTGTTGTATAGTCAGAAACGCTGCAACAACTTGTTGAGTATGCGCCCTATCATCTTCATCTGATTCTGATGATGATGACGATGACGATAACCTGTACGCATCCGATGATGATGATGATGATGACGAAGATGTGTATAGGTCCATTATATAATTCATGTAAATTATGGTTTGGTTTGGTTTTGAAGTGTTGAGAGATTTTTGGAATGATATGAAAGATGACAGATTGGTTAGGTGTGAATTGTTGAGATGATTTGGACAATTGAAAGATGAAATGGTTTGGTATGAATTGGTTTGGTGTGAAACGGTTGCATATATATATATATATATATATATATATATATATATATATATATATATATATATATATATATGTGTGTGTGTGTGTGTGTGTGTGTGTGTAACGGTTGTTTGACTGTTTGAATATAAAAACAAAAAAAGGTCGCCGGGGCAGTGTTCCCGCCAGCGAAGATGAATATCTGGCAAGCCACCAGCCATCGGGGTGAGTATACTTAGCCACATGCGGCTAAGTATGTTGCTATAGATTGTAATAATTAAAAAAGAAAAGAAAAAAAAATGTGGGCTTTATGTAAATTAGGTTCCCATTCCCAAACACAAAACCCAACATTTTTTCTTCTCTCTTGTTCTTTGATTGTCCATGTGAGAAAAAAGAATAAAAAAAAGCTAGGGCTTACAAAATTTTACAAGATATTTGAAGAACTCTTGGTTCTCAAGTACCGAAGATTCATCCATCTTCATTATCTCCCTATGAATGCTCTTTTTAAGGTATTGATTTTACTTTGTAATAAAAGCAAAAGCTCAAATAACTAGATACAAAACAAAAGAACATTACAGGTAGAAGATAAACTAGTTTTTGCAGAACCTGTCTTTTTGTTTCTTAGTAAAACATCTTGCTTTTCTCTTGATCCAATAAAGAAGTTTTACAAGGATTCATGTTATTTACATGGAAACTATAAAAGGGAAGTTTCTAAGAAGAACTAATGTATTTTTAAAATTGAAGTAACTGAGCTAGAATGAACTTTCTTAGTGCAAGTTACAAAAGTTGATATAAGTGAACGAGTGCACCAAAACTTATTGACTTTTACCAAAGGAGTGGCCCAATCTATTTATTGACTTTTGTGACACGTTGGAGGATCCGAGGACCTATTGTGTCGATAATTACGAGTTATGGCATTAATGTTACATAATGTTGCATATGAATTGTTATTGATACATATATGTTGTGCCATGTTGGTTCTTACATTACCGTTTTATCATTCATGCATATTTATTAATCCTTCTTGTTACTCGAATCCTCATGTTGATCTTGAGGCTTATTGAGCCTATCTATACTTGTTGGACTTTCATATTGACTCACCTGGATATCCTTGGACTAATTTAAATCCGAAGTTATAAGTACCAATTTCGATGCATCAAAACTAAAAAATGAATCACGTGGAGTCAAAGATGTCATATTTACAAGTAATTCAGTACTTACCTCATTAAATCGATCAACTTCAATATGATGTCGCTTGCACACTTAAACAATCATCAGTTGCACATAAAATTTTAAAAACATTTACGTTACAAAACAAGATTATTGGAAAGAAGACCTGAGACACGTGTTACCTCCTAGACAACATAGACGGGGCCTTGAAGGATATTGAAGTATTTCACATATTCGATTAGGTTTTTTTCATTGATTTCGTTTTCTATCCATTATCTTGTTCTAACAAGTAACATCAATCTATTTAGATAGGTTCTTTACCTTCTAACTATTTTTGGATATTCATTGACTATATACTTCTAGGGACCCATGTTTTTGAATTAATAGTTTTCCTTTGGCCAGGCCCCTGCCCAACTGCCGGTTCATTTAATATATGTACAAGGAACTTCATTTTAGTTAATAAAGTGTTTCCTTGCATTTATGTTAGCATGAATTTGTCATGTTAAGCATGTGACAACATGAATTCTGGTCATGTGATGATACATAATTACATGCATGTGATTTATATAATCGTATAACGGTCTGGTTCAAAAAAGTTTACTTTTTTCCTAATCATCAACCGTAGAGAGTCGCGATTTTGTAGGACCCCTTCCAGTCGTAAAAGGGTTCGTAGTTTGAATCCTGATATTTTCCTGTATTCAATGCGTACACGTTGTGCGTGAGTGTGTTACAAAGGAATTCAAGTCTTTATTGGATTTACACTATTCGTTTTAATTTCTTATCAATCGTTATTAGTTTTAAGCTTGATACATGTCATTTTAAAAGTCACGTGGAATAAAAATACGAAAGTATAGTTTTGTCATATATGACACTCCAATTTTACCTATTAAAATGATCAATTTATTATTTAAATCATTTTTAGGAATTTATTTTGTAATTATAAGCACAGGAGGCATGTTTGAAATCCATGGGACGACCATGATGTCAGTTAGTTCCGTGCATTCCAAAATGTAAGTTCTCTTTTCTAATTCACTTGTTATACCATGTCCCTGCAAAAGTCAACTATTGAAACACATTTAAAACTCAGCTATGATGTGTTTGTGAGTTAAATTTCATGTATTTATGCATGTCTCTTTGTGGTCCAACTTCTAATTCAAACATTTGATCACATTTTTGGCTGATTTTTGCAATATTCATGGAACATGATTTCGAAGGAAAGTGATAAGAGACGGATTTGGACGTTCCCTGGCTTGTCGTTTTCAGAACCAAAGTAAACCATGAATGTCTTTAGCGAAAGGTCAAACTGATGTGCTCCAAATAGTTGATACGTAAACAAGTTGCAGACACTACAAAAAAAAGTGTGAACGTTTATGGTAAATGAAAGCGCGTTAAAATAATATATCTTAGTCACATGTACTTATAAATGTACGTATTTCAATGTGTAAACATAGTAATTTAAACATGAGTTGGTTTGTATCAAATTTTATCCATCGTCCGTGAACTTTCAATTTGATTGGTCCTTTATAACCTTATTCATTAACTTTAATTAAAATGCTCATTTTACCTTTTTTTATATTTTTATGTTTTTGATCCTTCTAATTAAAAAATCTTAGCAACTCTTTATTTTAATAAACTAAAGAGATATAAAAATATTATATTATTAATCAATTAGAAACAAAAAACAAACACAATCAAAAAATATAAATCTTTTATTCTTTCTAGTTCTAATCTTTTTTATGTTATACATATTAATACATTTTAATTTTTTATTGTTATATATCATTTATTCGAGTTGTGTAATTTTATATTTTTTTATCAGTTATATATTTTTTAATATGTTTGTTAAATTTTATATTTTTTGTTTATAACAAAATATAAATGGAAAATTTTTTATATCTTTTATCAGTAAATTGAAAATATAAATGGTTCGTTATTTAATCCGTTCAAAAAAAATTTAAAATTGAAATGATTCGTCGTTTTTTCGACCAGAAAAACTTAAAACTAGATTCATAGATATTTTTCCGTTCAGTTAAATTGAAAACCGGAATGGTTCCTCATTTTAGCAAAATATTTATAATTAAATCATTTGGCCTTATTATCAATCGTTAACTTAAAAATCGAAATGGTCCGTCATTTTTTTCAATGGAAAATATTTAAAAATTAATTTGGTTGGTCATTTTTTTCGTTTGGTTAAATTAAATATCGGAATTGTTATCATTTTTTCGACCAAAAATTTTAAAATTAGATTAGTTGGTTGTTTTTTCTGTTTTGTTAAATTGAAGACTGAAATGATTCGTCGTTTTTTCCGATCAAAACACTTATATAATCTGGTATAACGGTCTGTTTTCAAAAACACTTCACTTTTTCCCTAACCCTCAACCGCATAGGGTAACAATTTCATAGGACCCCTTCTAGTCGTAAAAGGGTTCGTAGTTGGGTCTTGATATTTTCCTGTATTCAATGCGTACACATCGTGCGTGAGTCTGTTACAAAGGAATTCAAATCAAATTTTATTAGATTTACATTATTTTTTTGTAATTTCTTATCAATCGTTATTAGCTTTAAGATTGATGTATATCATTTTAAAAGCCACGTGGAATAAAATACGAAAGTATAGTTTTTATCATATACGACCCTCCAATTTTACCTATGTAAATGTTCAATTTATTATTTTAATCAGTTTTAGGAATTTATTTTGTAATTATAAACACAATTTATTATTTTAATATTTTTAGGAATTTATTTTGTAATTATAAACACAGGAGGCATGTTTGAAATCAATGGGACGACCATGATGTGGTTAGTCCCATGCATTCCAAAATGTAAGTTCTCTTTCCTAATTCACTTGGTATACCATATTCCCGCCAAAGTCAACTATCGAAACACATTCAAAACCCACATATGACATATGATATGTTTGTGAGTTATATTTTATTTTTATTTATCAATTTATGCGTGTCTCTTTGTGGTCCAACTTCTAAGTCAAACATTGATCACATTTTTCACTATATTTGCAATATTCATGGAACATGATTTCGAAGGAAAGTGATAAGATACTAAATTTGGACGTTGAATGCTTACCCTTTGGATATCCTCGTCTGTCGTTCTAACAACCAAAGTAAACCATGAATGTCTGTAACAAAAAGTTAAACTGATGTGCTCCAAATAGTTGATACGTAAACAATTTGCTGACACTACAAAAAAAGTGTGAACATTTATGGGAATTGAAAGCGCATAAACATTATTTAACTTAGTCACACGTACTTATAAATGTAAAAGAAATTCTATTTTAATAAATTGTAAGAGTTCAAAATTTTAAATGTATAATTACCAAAAGAAAAAAAATATTTGCGTGTTTAAATGTATAGACATAGTAATATAAACATTTAAAAAAGTCCACACCAAAAACCATGTACATTTAAACCTGATCAAAATTTCAACTTAAAAATGTAATGTGGAATTAAGACAACTTGTTCATGGTTTTAGTTTTGAATTTTTAACTAATTTATTAATATTTTTAAAAAGAAAATAAAAATAAAAATAATTTGTAGAGTAGGATCAAACATTAGTTGCTACCTAAACTTTAAAAGTGGTATTTGTTGATAAAAAAATTTCATTTAAACTTATTTTTATTGCTCATCAAAGGGATCAAATTAGACAAAAAAAAATATATGACAGCCTGCTATACACATGAACGTAATCTTGTGACAGGCAATGTGCGACTTTATAAAAAGAGTAAATAAATACTATAAGAAATGAAGTTACAATTAAAAAAAAGTCGTGTTATACGTAGCTCTTCTATTCTCACATATTTTTTGTTGTTAATAACATAAGACTCACTGATTAAACGTAAAACACTGTTTTCACATTAAGAGGGGAGGGAGAGAGCGTGATTATCAAAATAGAGGATTTACATTTAGAATGCCCTTAAAAAAAGCTATGAGATTAAGGTGGCGTTTGGTTCACGGAGTGCAATTCAAAGGAATTGGAATTTGAATTTAATTATTAATATGATTGATGGTGATGATGAAAGATAGTTTTTAGTATTGGTTAGTAATGTAGGTTGGAATCTAATTTATGTATGAGTTAAAAATAAAATTTATGTATGAGTTGTGAGGAATGTCAAATTCCTATAAACAAAGAAATTTAATGCAAAATACATAAAATATAACATTTGTGTTAGTTATCAAAAATTCTAAACAAACTAAATTTAAATTCTAATTACATCAAATTCCATTACATGAACCCAACGTGACATAAGTAGATTTTTATCCTTTTTTGTTTATTTGTGGTATTGGTATCAACTACAAGAAAATCAATAGGATAAAATCACTAAAATAATCATTCATTTTTCCTTATTTTCATTCTTTTCAATTCCTTTCCTTCCTATAAAAAACCACGTTATTATAATGTGATTATTCTTGCTATCAACTAGTAAATAAAATAAATAAAATATCAAATTAGGTGAGTGATATATTTATTAAAACTATATGCATTCTTTATCCACTACAAGAAAATGGACCAAATCAGACGGGAAGCTTTTGCGACGACTCATGTCGTCGCCGTAGGTAAGTAACCGACAAGAAAGATTGCTTTTCAGAGTTGACTGCCGTGTTAGCTACTGCTATAGGGTATTTATATTCTTTTTTTGATTTTTTTTTTGCTCTAAAATTATTTATTTCGCGGTGAAAGTGCCGCCCTTTTTTTTCGACCATCTGCAACGACATATAGGCCATTCTGCGACGACTTGTCGCCGCTGTAGATGTTTCTGCGACGACTCACTGTTGCCGCAAAAAGTTGACCCCTAAAACACACGGGTCGACTGCTTTTCCCATTCCCATTTCAGTTTCATTATCAAAAAAACTCACTCTCCTTCTCAGAGCCATCGATCAGCCGGTAACCCACCACGAAGACCATCTGCGACCCTCGATCTCTCTATCTCTCACAGTTCAAAGCTCCGGTAACCCACCATCGGTCACATTCGCCGGTCACATTTACCGGTAACCCACCTCCGGCGCCATTTTTCCAGGTGATAAATATGAGTTTTCTTGTTACATTTGTTGTATTTTTGGTATTAAAGTTTTGTTTATACTTTCTAATCTCTTATTTTACTGTTTTGAAGCTCCGATCCGGTCTCCATTTTCATTTTCCACTTGCCGGACATTTTTCCAGTCACCATCGTAGCTCCGGCCAAAGTTATGCTTTTTTAGATAAACGATTTTATGTTATTAGTTGTGTATGTATTATGTATTTTTAAACTCTTAAAAATTTTTACAATGGTATGTGTTTTTCCAAAAAAAATGTATGCATATTACTTAAATATATGTTATACAAATATACAATGATATGTTGTGTTTTTATTATTTATATTACTAGTATTTATGTTTTAAATATGGTGTTTTTATGCTTTAAAAATATTTATCAACTAATAAATATATATATATATATATATATATATATATATATATATATATATATATATATATATATATATTTGTGTGTGTGTGTGTGTTTATGTTAAAGTTTTTCATATTAACTGCTAAATATATTTTTTCTTGTTAATTGTTAAATAATTATGTATAATATAGACATAGACAAATGAAAATTAACAAAAAATAAAATTTAGATAATATTATATCATAAAATGAAAAGTAACATAATGCTAAATTATATAAAACATATATTACTATTTATATCAATTAGTGTTATTATTACTTAAAAGTAACATAAGGCTAAAAAGTTACAAGATATATGAGACACACACACATGTATAATCAATTAATTTTACCAACACATATATTACTTTAAAGTATCAAAAAAGTTACAGCATATATTACTTTGTATATTAATTAGCTTTAGTAATATTTTAAAGTAACATAAAAGTCTTATAAAATTCAAAGTAACATTATGTATATTAGTTAGTGTTATTAAAACTTTAAAGTAATATATTAATTTGTGTATTTAGATCAGTGTAATATGTGTTGTATGATAAGTGTGTGTTTACACCGTAGTCACCCATCTGAAATTAATTTATTAGAAATTAATTTTGGAAAGTCCCCAGTTTGGGACTGCTTTTTGAATGTTTTGTATCATTTAGGATATGAATGTGTATAATTGGTTTACTATTTGAGAAAAATTCGGTAAACATTTTCATTTGCTCCTACGAATATGAGTTTCATTCACATATTTGGGGAGTTAAGGGGAAATGCTGCCGAATTTTTCTTAAATAGTTAATCAGTTATACACATTCATATATGAGACATAACATTCAAAAAGTGGGTTAGGATGACACCATGCTTCATTCACTAGTTTTGTTGAATTAATATAATTTGTTATATTACATTTCCTTGTTTTGATGATTAGTTGTTGCGAATACAGAAATGACAATTAATAAGAGTTGGACTAGATGTAGAAATCGTAATTCTGATGAGTTTCTTAATGGTCTTGACGCATTCCTCGAAATGTGTAAAGACAACCTGAATGGTGCTAATGAATGTCGTTGCCTGTGTGAAAAATGTGATAACAATAAATGGGGTACAATTAACGATATTCAGGCTCACATACATAGATTGGGGTTTAGTGTCGCTTACAAGACGTGGAAGTATCACGGTGAACGATTAAATCCGCCGCCAGTAGTACATAACGTGTCTCAGCCGAGAGATGATATGGTTGATGTCCTCAACGATATCCGTCGGGAGAATATTAGCACTGAACATAACATAGATACTGATGAGAACACAAATGAAGATGAAAACGAAGACGGTGATTAGGAAGACGAGGAAGACGATGATTAATTATCATAAACAATAGATGTATTTTGTTCCTAGTTATGTTAACAAAATTTATTTATAATTTTAATCACTTAGATGCTTGTTTTTTAAAAATTGTTTATATATCCGTTGAAATTCTGGAAACAGGTTGTAAAATGCGTATTACGCCTAATTGGTGGCATAAAAAACAGCAAGAATCTGTAGCATTCTATTTTTCTTTTTGCGACAACAAGTAGCCTTTTTGCGACGACAAGTCGTCGCAAAAAAGGCATCTTTAATTTTTATCAGTTACTTTTTGCGACGATTAACGTGTCGTCTCAGTTGGTTGCTTTTTGCGACGACAATCGACACCTTTTGCGACGACTTGTCGTCTCAGTAGCTCGTTTTCTGCGGTCGCTGTAGCATTCTGAATTATTTTTTTTGTTTTTTGACGATGGTATTTTGCGACGACGATGACATGGCACGGTTTTTGTTGACTTTCAGTCGTCGCAAAAAAGTTACTTTTGTCGTTGCAAAAGGTCATTTGATACAAGTTTATTGTGACGACTTAGTAGCCTTTTTAAGACGATATTTTGGTATTTTGAGACGACTATTGTCGTCGCAAAAAGACTATTTTCTTGTAGTGATCATTTTCGCTTCTTGTAATTCCATCGTACCAAATGCAATCTTAATATTAATGCGTGTACGCTTAACAACTCCATTTATTTTGTATTTGTCATGCATTATTGCAACTCCGTTTTGGGATAGTTACAGAAGAGTGTTTCCTTCATAAAATGATGAAAATAGATAATGACAAATGACCAATAATAATATTTTTTGTCATTTTATCATTAATAGTGATATTATTTGCCTTTTATCAAAATATTAACTTTTGTATGTTTATCGTTTATAGTAATAACTTTTGTGATAAATATTTTTTTTTCATCTTTAAAAAGTAAAAATCTAAATCACTTTTGAACCCTAATTGCCTAAATCTAAACACTCCTAGAATCATCAAGCTGCCTCAATGAAGCATGTGAAAATTATGGGGCCAACTTTTAAAGCACTCACTTTTAAAAGAACAAAAGTTTCAAAGAAAAGTAGCACCAAAACGAGTGGATGCTGCAAAAATTCTTCGGATTTTGTATTGTGTACTTTTTTACACGCTTATAAAGAGATATAATGTCAATATATATAAGTGATTTATGTATTTATACAATTTATTTTACTACATTTATATCGTTCAATCCTACGAAATGTTCGCAAATAAAATTTACGTTAAAGCATGGTCGTTTTTAAGCAAGTTTGGAAGGCTTAATTTGCTATATAGAATTAGAACTTAATTTGCTATATAAAATTTACATTAAAGCATGGTCGTTTTTAAGATTTGTGTTTTCACTAAAAGTTTCTTCTCATTCTTATGTCTATAAAGAAACTCATGTGATTTTCAATAGTTTTCTTACAAAACCATTTTAAATGACTTAGCGGGTGTTTGATTTTGCGTTATGATTGAGATTATTAAGTTACGATAACGTAAATAAATTGTTTAAAGCGTTTGGATTACATTCATTAATAAGTGCTTATTTGCGTTAAAAAATTAATCCTACCACACTTTTTCATAAGTTAAAAATGTAGCTTATTTGCTTAATAAGTGATTATTTGGTCATTTTACAAGTTTAAACATAAATCCAAATTATTTTAAAAACTGATTATCTGATAATTGTGATAGCAAACAACAGATATTAAACCAAACACTAAATTTCTGGTAGTACCTTTTATCACAACTATTATCTGATTATTAGTTTTCAAAACGCTACAACATTTTTTCAAACGTAAATCCAAACACCCTCTTACTTTAAGTAGGTAATAGTTTTTCATCAATGATCAATTTGTTTCGAGACCTATCATTAAATAGATTTCTAATAAAACTATTTTTTGTATTGTACACACGGTCTTCAAAATCAATGAAACAGTTTTGGCCGACGGATGGATACTTTATGATCATAGTATTTATAATTTTGAATGTTACTTCAATCTTTAAAGTATTTAACAAAAAAACTCTAAGGGTATGTTTGGTACAGAGATTTGGGGCCAGAGAAATGAAAATGAAACCATTTCCCTTGTTTGTTTAGCCCTGAGAAATGAGAAATGAAAAATAAAACAATTCTCATTCTCTACTTTCATTTCTCTCTAGAAGGCAAAGAATTGGTGAGAATTGGAATTCTCATTTCTCACTAAAAAAACAAGGAGAATTGCTCCCTCCATCAGCCACCCCCAAACCCTCTTGAAACCTGTCATTTGCAAAAAACATTGTTTGGTGGTTCTCTCCAAAAATCCTAGTCGTCGTTCACTGTCACTCCTACTTCCCTCCGCTGGCGACCTCTTTCCCTCCCTCGCCGTCGCCGTCGACTCCCTCCCTCGCCATCGTTCACTGTCGTAGTCGTCTCCCTTCCCTCGCGGCAAAACCCTAGCGGCGCCGTCTCCCTTCCCTCGTCGAACTGAACTACCCCTTCACACTTCCCCCTTCACGCTTCCCCTTTCACGCCGTCTCCCTTCCCTCGCGGCAAAACCCTAGCGGCGGCATAACCTTAGGGCGGCGGATTCGCGGCGGTTGCTACTTCTCCGGTCAGATCTGTAACAAGGTATATATTTTTCTCTATATTTCAGATTTGTAACATAAATTGAATCTATTTCAGATTTGAAGTTAATTTCTATTTCAGATTTTTATTTTATATATATTTCAGATTTAAAAATTGTTCTAGTTCTTTTTATATAATGTTAAGTTCTGTTCTTGTTATATAATTTTTTTCCCTATTTTCTTAATGTTTCCAAAGTTGGTGACACTTGATGGAACTCTGTGTTTTGGTCAGTTTCTCATTTTCTTGGTGTCATTGCCAAAATCTTGTATATTATTATCTTTGGGATTTGATTACATTATAGATTTACGTATTGGGTGCCTGTTAGTTTGTTAATGTTAGTAGATTTTGGTTATTAGAAGGTTCAAAAACCGTACGAAAATTCAATCATAAGCCTTTTGTTAGTGCAATGAAAGCCATAAGTTTGTGCTTGGTGGTGTGTGGTCAAATGGTTTTATCTTTTTCCGATTCTAGTTATGGTTTCAAATGGTTTTATCTTCCCTCATGTTGAAAGAGTGAATAAACCAAGATTGATTTTTGTTTTGTTAAGACACTTGAGGCATAATAAGGTGTTTGTCTCGATACCAAAAGAGATTACCTCGAGGTTCTTGAAGCCTATTTAGCTGGAAAATTTTTGTTTATTTGCAACCATGGTGGAGTTGGGAATACCCGTTTTACATCTTACTACCACGTCTCTCATCAATGGCAATTAAGAGCAAGATATATTTAAACACGAGTGCATTGCATTATTCATCTATTGAATTTTGTGTAAGTTGCTACCTTGGTCCCTCATGTATTTTGTACCAGCTTTGTTCTTGGCTATGTTACTGTCTTTAGCTACATTAATAGAAGGATACATTAGGGAAAACACATCAAGGTTATAATATATATGTATATAACATTATAACCTAAATAAATCATCATTCTTCATCCAAATCTCAACGACTTGCAAATTATATATGTATATAGATCCATTAGCTCGATTGGAAAGAGCGCCCGTATGGGAGGATGGTGGTTCGATTCCATCTGGATCTTTGATTTGGTTCGATTACTATTTAAATTTCATTGTTTCACAATTTGAATGACTTTGTTTTGGTTAAATCAAATTTTAGTATTCTATTTAATACTTTTTGGGTTAAATTATGTTGGTATTTTTTTTATCAATAAAATGTATAATTATTAGTATTTTCTTGGGTTTGAATAAAAGAATTGTTATGAAAAAAATCTAATTGAGAATAATAAAATTTATTATAGAATTCTTTACTGAATTCTCTGTTGTACCAAACAAGAGAAATGATTCTCTGTTACAATTCTTTGCTGAATTCTCTGTTCTACCAAACAGGTGAATCAATTCTCTTTCTCCGGACCAATTCTCTTTCTCAGCAATTCCATTCTCTGTTGTCATTTCTCTGCATTTCCATTTTCTGTACCAAACGCACCCTAATATTCTTTTCCAAAAGAAAAAGAAACTTAGAAAAATTTCAAGACACATATATTAATGAATAGAAAATTTTCAATTTGTGAAAATAACAACAACTTTTTATACTATTATCTTTATAATAATAGTTTTTAGAACTTACCCAAAATAACTAGCACTTTTCATTCTTATATCAATAATCAGTGGCAGACCCAGCCACCGAATGGACCAGTTGCATGAATTTTTGTCACGTTCACTGTTCACATTTTAAAATGATTATTTTAGTCGGGTCGGGGCAAGACAATGATATTTTAATTGGGTCGTTTCTACTAACTTTTGAAGATGGACCGTCGTTACTATCAGTTTCTGTTAACTTTCTTTTAAAAAATTTATCCATTAATCCTACAATTAACAAATTAACAATTAAAGAAACTAAAAACACAAATGACAAATCACAATTAAACTTTAAACCCTAGATTACATACACTTTGAACTTTAAACCCAACCCTAGATTACAAATTAACAATTAAAGAAACTAAAAACACAAACAAATCACAAATCAATTTTAACTTTCAAATTTCAATTAGATATCACGAAAGTCAATAATTACACACACTTTAAACTTTCAATCAAAGAAATTAAAAAGTAAAAAACATAAACTTTGTTCAACACAAATCGTAAATTCATAATTAAACACTAATCTCAAGCAATGAGGATCAAATATTCAAATAATAGTATAATACTACAATGCATAAAGATCAAAGATTAGAAAAAAGAATTGGGCTTTTAAAGTAAAATTATTATTGGGTTTGAAATTGGATTAAAACTAATATTGGGTTAATAAGTTTAAAAATTAGTATTGGATTTATTGAGTTTTAAATTTTGAAATATGATTGGATGTTGTTGATTTATTGTATTACTTAATTATTAGTTATTTAGGCAATCAATTTTTTTGAGGTATTAAAATTTTTTTAATAAAGTTGCACACATAATTTATTATTTTTTTGAATATTATAAGTTGCACACATAAAAATTCACCGGTTGCACGTATATAATTTTTAAAAATTTTCCACTACAAAACGAGGTTAGTTGGGAGGGACCCGTTGCACGGGCTACCCCCTCTAATCACATAGGTCCGCCTGTGTCAATAATAGCAAAATCTGATGAAAATTGTTTTAGCATGTCATCAACAACTATTTATCATCAAACATAGTAACATGTTTTCATTTTCTCAGGAATGATAGCAACAAAATTAAAACCAAACCAAAAAAATAAACCCAAATGAGTGTTTAACATAACTCAAGAAAATATTAAAAAACCTTCCTTTTTATTAACCGCACACATCACACAAGGAAAACCTACAAGAACATAAGACATTCATTTTTATTAAACTCAGCTCGGCCTTCTAAAGAAACTCACCCTCGCCTTTTGAGACCACTCACCAAACTCAGAAATTGATTCATATACTTATATGACCAAATCAAATGGATAACCAGATCAATACCAGAATCGTATCTAATACATGTTGTCAAATAGATTTTTAAAAAATATCAAGTTTTAGAAATCAAAATAAAATGAATCTTATATGGAAACACGAAACTAATTTGTATCCAGAAGTAGAATCCATTCATGTATGGAAGTTGAAATCAAAACCCTAATTACAAATAAAACCTTCGTGTAGAATCAAACTTTTATTTATGTCTCTACTTTTCGATCTAGAATGAAACCTTCGATTGACCCAAACTTCAACCATTGGCCTTCTAATGACACCTTTGATCACTTAATCTCTCTATATGAAAACCAGCCAAGTCTGAAATTGGGCCCTTTGATATTTCGTTTTGTACACTATCATCATTCTATATGGGACCTTTTGATGAAGAATATCAATCAAAACTTATTCATCCAAGACGAGAGCTAAAAACTCAAAAACCACGAACCCAAAACACTAATCAAAGCAATGATGATAGAGAGAAGATCATATCAGATGGAGAACATAAATCAAAATCTAATCAAATCAATAGAGGTAGAGAGAGCAAAAATCAACAACCTAACTAAAAAGCCAAGGACCCAAAACATAACTAAAACACTTAAAATTCTCATTCCATGAAAACCCTAATCGAAGAAATGAAGCACAAATCAAAACATTTTAGGTGAAATCGAAACAAACAGAACTTGTGTGTGGTTGTCACTAGGGGTGAGGTGGTCGGTGTTGGTGGTGTGATCGTTAGTGGTTACTGGTTAGGTGGTCGGCGATGGAGTATATGTATTTGGGATGATACAAGAGTGTAATAACCATTGAATTTAGGGAAGGTCAAAATGTTGATGTACCGACAACCCCAATCGGTCCACGCCGGACAACCTCGGGTCCATCATGTGAGTATAAATCGAGCTGACTTAGTGGTAAAACAACATTGAGGAGTTCAATTGCTTCAAAAGAGCAGTTTTGCCTCCACCTAAAACCCCTGACCTTTGTTAGACAGGATCAAATTTACTAGTACCTTTTCCAACTATTAGTTATCATTGAATTTAAATCCGAAGAATAAAATTATATTGTATAAGTTTTTGAAATTTATGTATCATAAACAGTGCCTTGTATAAAAGTTTTACTTATTCAATATTTCAAGATTATTATCGTTGATTCATATGTATATTACTTGGAGAGCCTCCATATCTTTTTTTTTCCCTCTCTGTCTCTCTTCGTTTTATCCTCTCTAAATATGAATTTAACAAGAAAATATGAAAGGGTTTCATCGATTTGTACGCATGGTTTGTATTTTTTGTTGGATTATTAATTAATTTGCTGTTGATGTCGAGAGAAATATAAAAACGTGTTGTTATTTTCAGTAATAAAATGTTGTTGGTTGCCTGTTAAAATATATTCAAGTCACTTGTTACTATTAATGATGATAAAATAAACCGGTATTATTATTTTAAAGAATTAACTTCTAAAACATTTTCTTGTTATCGATGAAAATGTAAAAGCTTAGTATTATTTTCGGCCATTAATCCGATAAAAAATAATTTGTTTAATATGATTTAATTTTGTCATTTTGGGGTTTCAATTAAATTCAGAATTATAATAGATAAAAGTATAATTTCTTTTTTTGAAGTTTCAAGAAGAACTAAGGAAAATGACATCAAATAGCTTTGAACTTTTGACTTTGTATACATTTATGTAGTGAACTTTTTTTGTGCACATTTGGTAGTCAAAGTTTCAAAATTGTTCCAATTTGGTAGTTGGCGTACCTTTTAACCGGTTGTTTCCGGTTTCGATGCCTACATGGACAATTTTTTAATGACGGGCTACCTGTTTTTATATTATACTCGGTTTTATCTACGTGACAACCCGTTTTTTAGAATCACCCGGGGTTTATAATGTCGTATGAAATTAAGAAATCACCCGGGTTTATAACGTCGTTTTAAAAAAAAAACCGTTATAAACCCGGGTGATTTTAAAAAACGGGTTGTCACGTAGATAAAACTGGGTATAATATAAAAACGGGTAGTCACGTCACTAAAAAATTGTCCACGTAGGCATTGAAATCGGAAGCAACTGGTTAAAAGGTACGCCAACTACCAAATTGGAACAATTTTGAAACTTTGACTACCAAATGTGCACAAAAAAAGTTCACAACATAAATGTGTACAAAGTCGAAAGTTCAAAGCTATTTGATGTCATTTTCCCGAAGAACTAAAGTAATGTTCATGAATTAATTTTAATATTATATATTAAAAAGGGTTAATATTGAAAAACCAAATTAACTTTTTTAATTTTCTCGTTTAAGTCCCTAATTTATTTTTTCAATTGTTTAAGTCTCTTAACTATATTTGTCTTATTCAAATATATATATTTTTGACTGGCTACCAGATTAGCCGGTAAAATACAACTGATAAAACAAAAAGTTAGGGACTTAATCGCTAAAAAATATGAAAAGATTGTGGGTTTTTACAATATTAATCAAGTGAAAAAACTAAGAAAACTTGTTTGGTAACCGGTCAAATGGGTCAAATATACACTTTTGATGTAGAAAAAATAATTAGGAACTTAAACAATAAGAAAAAAAATTTAATGACTTAATCATAAAAATGAAAAAATTGATAGGATTTTTTTGGATATTAACCTTATTAAAAACTAGTTATTAACCCACGTATTACGTGGATATTTTATTAATACATGTTTACTAAAATTTTACATAAAACATCAATTACATACAAACATGTTTATTTATTTTTTTAAAATACGAAAATAGTATTATATGTTGTTATTAAAGATAATTAAAATTTTTCTATATTTAAATATGTATGAATAGTATTTATCTCTTATCTTTTTAAAACATTTTATTTTTAGATTTTTATGTATAAATAAAAATTTTAAATTTAATTTTTTTACCTTGAATATAATTAAAAAATGTTTATAGTTTATAAAAAACCAACGTACTTTTGGTATTTTTCGAATAAGTCATTGCACCAAAAACGTATCTATAAAAGTCCCTCAACTTAAAAACGTTTTCGTAAAAATCACTGCACATAAAATTTTCCTCAATTATTATATGCATGTGATATAAACATATAATTAGTTTTTAAAAAATTTAGTTCCATTTAAACATTTAATGTTTTTTGACTATAATATTTTGTATGCTATCTATGTAGGATGTCATAAAAAATTATTCTTAAACGTTTAAATTATTTTTTATACGCATGCGAAATTAGTTCAATTTAAAAAAATAGAAAATTGTGTGCTCGATCTACATAAAATTTAAAAAATTTAGTTTTATCTAGTTATTAATACAATAAATTCAATTACTATTTTTCTAAATAAGAAAAACCCAAAATATGTAATCTAAGTTCATTTTATAAAAAGTAGCATAAACACTAATCTTTAAATAAAATAATTAATGTACACTTACAAAATTTTATTTCTTAATGGTTGTTGGATATCATTATAAATAAATTAACATGAATCCTCAAATTACATATCATGAATTTCATTTGATTTATTTACACCAAGAAAATATCATATTTGTAAGATAAAAAAATTATGTGTTTTAATTAAAAATTAAACGTCAAAATTTCAACTTTTTTATCTTAAAATAAATTTAGATTAGTATTAGAATAATTAAAATATTTCCTTTTTTAATTGCATGAATTAAATAGGAAAGTATTTGAATTAAATGTCATATTTTGTTAATAAATGAATTAGTAAAATTATGGAAGAAATCGAAAACTTTGAGAAAGGAGGGAGTGACACTTGACATAGGAGGTTTTCTTTTATTATATATATATATATATATATATATATATATATATATATATATATATATATATATATATATATATATATATATATATATATATATATATATATATGGAATTAAGTTGGCTTTACAAGCTAGCATAGATGAGAGAGATGCGTGGGACCCATGAATATAATTGTACTTTTAATTAAATGCCAACTTACTTTATGGGAATGGATTAAGAGCATGATTATAATGAGTTTATTTGAGGGTGCAAAAAATAGTGAGCGTATTATATTTTTCAACTACCACTTAAATGTTGTTATTACCGTCCAAAAAGTAATTGAGGGTATCCAAAATTGGATATCCGAATTTTGGATTCGGATATTTGATTATCAAAATATCCGAAAATTCATATTTTTTAATTTTTTTTTAAATTTAAATCAAATATTTAAGTATCTAAAATATAAATTCATACATCCAAATACATATGACAGATAAACATATCACAAACTGAATATATCCGGATTTATTTTACTCAAACGACTAAAAAAGATTAAAAAACTAAAATATATAAAATATTAATTAATAAATCTATAATATAAAGAAAAAACTAATAAATATATATTTGAATAATAACAAAAACTCAATATTATGTAAATAATCAATCCAATATATATATATATATATATATATATATATATATATATATACATATATATATATACATATATATATATATATATATATATATATATATATATATATATATATATATATATATATATATATATATATATATATATATATATGTATATAGATTGAGGTTCAATTGAGAACTTTTATGCATCGAGGCACCTCGAGGCACTTTTATGCATCGGATAATCCACCAAGGATGCACAAAGGGCATTTAGGGAAAACTAAAGACATGATAATTAATTTATTTCTAAAAATCATTTAATGATAATTAGGAGTTACATTTTGAATTAAAATCTCAAATTAATTACATTCCTCATTTTCCTCCTCATTTCTCTCTCTCTCTCTCTCTCTCTCTCTCTCTCTCTCTCTCTCTTTCTCTCTAATCGTGTTCTTCATGATTTTCTTAGTGATGATGATTTGAAGACGAAGATTAACGATGAACAACGATGATGATGAACATGAACAAGAGAGGTAACCGATAATAATTATGAAGAACACGATGCATAGATGGATGATGAACGATTAATAATGATAATGCATAAATGGATGATGAACAATGACAATGCATAGATGGATGATGAACGATGAACGATGAACAATGAAAAATGATGATGCATGAATGGATGATGAACAATAACGATGCATAGATGAATGATGAACAAGTTGAACATGATGCATAGCTGAATGAAGAATATGAACGACGAACACGATGCATAAAAGAATAATGAACAAGCTGAACACGATGCATAAATGAATTTGTGTATTTTTTTGTTAAATACGTTTTTTAAACACAATGCATAGATAAACACGATTAATGATGAAATGCATCGATCTCTATCATCTTTTTTGAATTTGTGTAATTTTTTAAAATTTGGAAATGTATCAATTGAATTTGTTTAGCATTTATTATTTGATTATTTGTTGAAATATTAAATTTAATGAGATATGCACATTCCCCAAAATGCCCTTCCTTCTTTGTTTTTATAATGCACAATATGCATAAATTTGTCCAACTATTTACCCTTTTGCCATTAATCTAATCCATACAATTTTTTGATCTAATGGATGATATAGGTTCTTTTGTACTTCGATGCATAAAAGTTCTCAATTAAACCTCACTCTCTCTCTCTCTCTCTACATATATATATATATATATATATATATATACACACATATAAATTTTTTTTTTGATTTTCGGATAGCCGAAACTTTGGAATTTTACTATCAGAATCTGAATCCGAAATTTCAGATATCTAAAAATCCGGATATCCGAAATTTCGAATAGTTTTAGAAGAATTTCGGATTTTTATTTCGGATGCTCGGATTCAGATTTTTATAAACACCCCTAGCAAAATCTGTAAACTAATAAACATATAAGATTAGTATATATAAGATATATGGTTTACAGTGAAACCACATCTATCGATAGTTACGATAGAACCAAGCATAAACTTATTTCTTTCAAAACTTTTTTTTTTATAGATTTGTTTAAACTGATCGTAAAAGTCTATATTTATAATTTACATGATTTCGAGTTGTGAGGATTTGTTTAAAAAAAATACATTCACATCAACCAGTGTTTATTAACATTCATAATACATTCATATGTGTCATTTTAGATGTCTCACAAAACTTGAAACTATGTGGTCCATGTGGATGTCTTTTTGAATAGTCTTATAATATTTATTTATACATAAAAATGAAAAGAAATATCAAACAAATTTTTTAGCAAATAATTAATTTTGGTTTAATAAGATTTGTCCAGATTCCGTTTAACAAGCATGTCCAAACATTGAACATGAGAGGATAAATATTTATTCAATGAATATTCTGATAGAAAAAGTTAATAATCTCAATTTAATTTACAGCTTTTATATGCGATTATGATGATGATGTTATCAAATTTTATAAAAAATTATATAATTATCAACTTACAACATTGACTTTATAAAAAGTAATAAAAAAATAAGAATAAATGGAATGGCAATTGATTAGGGTTGATGACATTGGTAATTAAGCATAATAAGATCTCACTTAATTGGTCTACCACCATCTTTTGAATTATCGAAAGTAAAGGCCAAATTAATGAACTCATTATCCATGGTATTACAGGCAGGTTGACAATTTCGGCACATTTAAGCAAACGGATCAAACGCGTTGAGAACCAAAAGTCATAAAGTTTACATAATTTGGATTTTTTTTTCAAAAAACAATTTGTTTAAACCCCGTTTTATAACTTTTCATTTAAAAAAAAGTTATATTCTAACTTAGTTTTTTACTATGAGTCAATTTAATTGTCCTGCTCGTTTGACCTGTTAGGTCAAAATTGTCACCCCTAATTATAGGACACAATATTGACACAAATGAAAGTATTTATGTAGAAATAGATGGTAATTAATTATAAACGTTCTCTAAGAAATACACTCATTGCGAATAGTGTGGAAATGTCACATTTTGTGGATACAAAAGCCGATACAGATATTATTAAAATTATTTGTAGAACTCGTCAAAAGTACAACAAATAAAAAGTACAAAGAATCAAACTACTTTAGTTAGCTAGAGGAAGCGCGTGGCCGGTGGTGCCCAATGGCCATCATCACTTTGACGATGTTGACTTAACATCATTGAAAGAAGATGATGAAAACGATCTCTTTGTAACAAATGTGTGGTATAATGGAGCACATAACTTGTAAAGAAGACATGAATATGTGTCAATGGATGTCTCTTTAGTGATGATACGAAGTCGTTCTCGATTTGAATATCTAATCCATCATATGATCACTTGAACAAAATAATACACCATATGTTTCTAACGTTTTTATTGAATCATCTTGCTAAACACGTGTATGATTTGAGTTTCAAGCTCCTGAATTCTAAAGTGCTATTGTGGTAACCATCGGCTTTGGACCTTTATGGCATTCTAGTGCAATCAACCATGGACCATCGTACATTGGGACTTGGTACTTTATCTTACCAAGCTAATGATTAACTGAACGTTGAGCGGAATTACTTAATGATCTACAACTTAGAACTTATAATGTATCAAACTTTTTCTCTTTTATTCATACCTGTTAAATTAAATATATGTATAGTGTAGGGTTCCTTTATGTAAATATTATGTCTTTATATTGAGAGCTAATGCAATACATTCCCTACGGGGTTTACTCAATAACATGGTATCAGGCCTAATTAGGGTTTCTTACCTCCCTTACCTGTGACCTACGTTCCCCGCCTCACCCACCGGTGCATCACCGGTGGCAACCAATACGCCGCCGCCCACCATCTTTGTGGGTTGCCGGCTTCTCCTTCCGCTGCCATCCTCTCCTCCTTCACCGTGCACAACCTGTCCTAATCGCCAAACCCTTTATCCTTCCCTGCACCGAACAACCCTCATCACCGCCGCTGGTTTGCGTTTTACTTATTAAATCCATAACAATGGATCAAGCAACATACACAAACATATTATAGTGAATAAAATTACTTTTTTTCTCGGTTTGAAACAACTCATCGGCTTGTTAGGTTTATTTGTGATAGTGATAAGCTTGTTCGTTATGTAGTTGGATGATTTTAAACACACACCTCGACCTTGTTAATTACACACCCCCTCTCTTAATGTGAGAGTAATGTGATTAAGTTTAATCAATAGGTTTCACGTTACTAACGAATGAGTGTAAGAGAAAAAGATGTATAATGAGTAAAAATTAGTTACGGGAGGTGTACGTATAACACGTGACTGGTTTGTTGGGTATATTGCAACTAACCATTTTTATAAATTTCTTTACAAATTATATTCTTTAGTTGTTTTGAGACATACGCATGTGGGTGAAGAATTTGATAATTCTTTCTACCAATGTAGTGGATGCAAACTCCAATATATGCTCATAGTAAGTGACAAAAATGAAGACACAATTTGATAATTTAATATTTTAAAAGTACTTCAAGATCATCCAAAACTCCAACTCATTAGGATGCATTTAATTATTTAAACTAACAAACAATGATAAAAATAATAATTTTATATAGTAACTACTAATAGATTAATATACATTTAGATCTAGAGTTATCCTAAAATGAATGTGACTTAAAACTTCATATAATTTAAGGGTGTACGGGAAAAACAATTTCAAGTTGTAATTAAAATCCTCGCAAATTTTCGTTGTCATAAAAAAACCTCTAACCGATTAAAATCTCACGAAACTTACAACTAGTTACCTTCATTTTTTATGAGTCCTTTGGCAACCGTTGAAGCTTCCGACGAGTGCTCCGATGACTGATTTGATTTCTTTTTTTAGGTTAGATACACTTAGGGGGTGTTTGATAGCCACTTATCAGGCTCTTATCAGAGGTAACCTCTTATTCGGTAAGAGGAAATACTAATAAGTGCGTTTGATATACAGAAGACATAAGAGTCAAAATTCTCTTAACATGTCTTATCAGGATAAGACTTTGATATGCTACTTATCACCACTTATCCCACCAAAAAAAAAAAAATACACGTCTCTCCCACCCCACCCATACCTTATCTCACCCACCCTACCCTATCCCCACCCTACCCCACCCTTACCTTTACCCCATACCTTACCTCACCCACCCTACCCCTACCCTATCCTAAACCCCTACCCCTACCCCACCCCACCCCACCCCACCCTAAACATACCCTACCCCTCAACCACCTAATCTCACCCTACCCTAACTATCTTTAACTTACTTATACCACCCCATCCCCATCTCCACCCTTAACCCTACCCACCCCACTCCCATACTTACCCTATCCCACTCTACCCCACCCCTACACTAACCCATCAAACCTATCCACCCCACCTCACCCCTCCTTATCCCACCCCACCCTACCCCTATCTCTTCCCACCCTACCCCTCAAACCTACCCACCTCACCCCTACCCTACCCATCAAATCTACCCATCCCCACCCACCTTACCCCTCAACCTACCCACCCTACCCCTACACCATTACCCTACCCTATTTACCCCATCCCACCCTCAACCTACCCCACCCCTACCCTACCTCTTACCATATTTATTATAACGAGATATTTTCCAATACTTTTTGATAAAATTTATTATTTTTCAATAACATATCTATATTACTTATAAACTTAAGTTATTTGGAAGTTAATAAACATAACCTTATAAAATTGATTATAACTTATAAACTTTAATTGTTATTTGCTTCTTGAAAGCATGTTGGTTATATGTTTATTGAATGCATTTATGTTACTTAATTATAACTTATAAACTTGAATTGGATTCTTACTTAAATCTTGTTAATGTTATTTGAATGATATTAAATGTTTACATAGATCACTTTGATTCAATGATATTATTCTTACTTGATATTTGAATTTAATCAATGATATCTATTTGGTTTTGGGAATTAATATTTAAAATTAATAAAAATAACAGAATCAGATAATTTATAAAACAAACAGACTTATTGAATTCTCTTATCAGATCTTAGTATCTTATCAGGACCACCTCTCCTCAATCAGAAATGGAATCAGACATCAGACAATTAACATCTTATGCAATCAAACAGCACCTTAGACCTCCGGTTGTGATACATTCATCTCCGATAAAGCTTCCGTCAATCCTTAAAGCACTTGAAGCTTCGATTTGCAAATCATCAGATTGTTGATTTGGACTTTGGATTTTACTTTGTTAGATTTTAGATTATTGATTTGTTTGTAATATTTCATCTGAAATCGTTTGTTTTTGAGCGTTTATCGGAGAACATGGTTGTTCGAGCAAAATCAACCGATTAAACCGGTTGCAAAGCACATTTTTGAAAAAAAATCAATATTTTGATAAGTTTTAGTTAGAATAAGGTTTTTTGTAACAAAAAAAAAAAGATTGTAGGTTTTAATTGCAAAATTGATCTAATTTGAGATTTTTTTTAATGTAAAATACATGGTATCGCCACATTTCATCTAAGAACATAAATACATGTTATTATTTTTAAAATAAAATAAAAGATAAATACGGTTTGATTATTTCTAATATTTATAAATATTAATAAATATTTAACTCTCTCCACTATTTGACATAAACTATTAAAATAGATAATATTACATTTGAAAGAAAAAAAAATAAATGAAAAACATTAATCAAAAGATTATAATATAATATTAATAAAATTGAATTTTCAAATTATATAGAATATATATATATATATATATATATATATATATATATATATATATATATATATATATATATATATATATATATATATATACATACATATTTAGAAATAAAAAAGTTACAAGAATGTTAAAAAAATTAACTACTATTCACGTATATTTAAAAAATAGATAATATCTATGACAATTAAATATACTTTTTTTGTATTTTATTCATAGGAATTAATATTTATATCGTTTTAATTTTAAGTTTATATACATTTCATATAATCAGTTATTTATTAAAATTATTCACGTATCAACGTGGGTTCATAAACTAGTATAATTATAAATATGATAAACATCTGATACTAAAATCAGTGGCGGACCCAGCCACCGAAAGGACCCGTTGCACAAATCTTTATTGCATTTACATTTCAAAAATCCAAGTGATTATCTTGATTGGATCAGGCCAACAAATGAATATTTGTAATTTAAAACAAAATGTATAATCTTAAATAACAAATAAACTAACATATATTCAATAAAATTGCAATTTATTAATAAGTATAAGTTAACAATTTACATCTCCAATTGGCCGTCCTGACTACCACTTTTCGATAACTTTCTTTTGAAAAAATTATCTATCAATAAATATTATAAAACCTATGATTAACAATTAACAAATGAAGATTAGAAAGTAAAAAAGTAAACTAACTAACTAAATAAAAAATTTCAAGTCTTAAATTTCAATAATTAAATTAAAGAGTAAACTAATTAATATATTAAAGACATTAGACATGAACTTTCAAGATTAACTTTCAATTAAAGAGTAAACTCAACTAATGCAATACAACCGAGCCAATAATTGGAAGAAGTTGGACTTTAATTCGGACTAAAAATATCATTGAATTTTGGTTTAAATTATTGAGTTTTATTCTTGTTTTATTTTTATTACTTATTAGTTATTAAGACATTCAACTTTTAATTTTTTTTGTTTCATTTGAGGTACAAAATTTGCACAGTTAAGTTTTTTTTAATAACACATGTTGCACAATTAAATTTTTACCGGTTGCACATATAAAATTTTGAAAAAAATTACACTACGAAATGAGATTATTAGGGAAGGGACCCGTTGCACGGGCTACCCTTATCCTTTACATAGGTCATGACTAAAATAACATAAAAATTTATTAAAGTCATATCAATTATGAATTCAATTTGTTATGAGTTAATTATATTTTTAACAAATAATCAAGATAAGAAAATGATTGCATTTAATATTTTTTTAATATAATAACATTATAGTGTATCAATTATATGATCCATTATTTTATATTATGTTGTTACATCAAAATTTAGATGTATTTTTATTTTCAGTAATAAATAGTTTAAAATCACATTATTATGTATGAGAAAACTTTTATAAAATATTAATTAGATTGACTTTTTATTAATAGTGATTAAATTATATAGTAATTAATATTAATTTTTTTAAAAGTTAAATGAATAAATTGAAAACTTTATATTAAGAAAATTTAGAGGAAAAATAAAATTTTGATTTGTTTGAGGAAGTAACATGTGTCACGGAATATATATAGATTAAGATCGTTTATCTGAAACGCGGCTATGATATATTGATAATAAAGTATCAACCACAAATCACATGGCTATTCTAAGTCTATGAGAATGAGATCATATATCATTATATTGTTATTAAGTCGACAAACCTTTGACATTAAATAACTAAAAGACAAATTCATATAATCAAATAACAACTCGAGCCCTTATATTATCGAAAAATGATTTGTACATAACAATATTTTTTCATACACAATAATTACATTTAAAATGAATATATTATTCTTACTAACTTTTTATCACGAAAGTACTTAAAATTTTTTTTAAAGATAAAATAGACATTTTATAATGAGATTGTTGTGTATGAAAAAATTTTATTGTGTACAAATCACCTCCCTTAGATTATAGACGAATTGCTAAAAAGATGTCTAACTAAATATTATATAATGATAAATTTGGCCAAAACCTCCGATTGACTAAAACTCATGAAAAATGAGGTTCTTTTCAAAAAAATAAACTTGCAACCTGATGCTGACCAACCCTTCTTCTCTGATGAACTTTCTCTCTAACGAACTCAATTGTCCGACAAACCCCATCTCCAGTAACCAAATCATACTAGAAAAATCCAAAGATTATAAAGATGAATAAACCGATATAAAATCGATGAACACAAAGCATAGTTAAATTCCACATTTCTAGTTCATTTATTTGTCCAAATCAGTGTTTTTGTTGGAATTTATTTGTTCGGTAAATTTCTGGTGGTCACCGGTGACTTGTCGACGATGGTTAGTGAGTTTCAACTGGATGTAACCGGTAATATTCTATTTATTTGAGATTTTATTGCTTGAGGGTTTTTTTGTGCAATGAAAAATAGTTAGAGGTTTTAATCGCAAAATAATCCAAATTGGGGGTTTTTTACGCAAATATCTCTTATTTAATTTACAAGATTTTTTAACGTGACAAAACAAATGTGATCTTTTAAAAAAAAATTTCATCAAATTAAGGTTGAATGTTGGTTAGTAATCCATTTAATCTCATGGATTTTATGTGTACGACATTGTCATTACTTCTTATATTTCATGGAAATTTATGATCAAATATATATCAGAAATATAAGTATGACATCTTTTTGTATGCATCAAGCTAATTCGTTTATTATGCTTATTCTTTGTTTGGGCTAATGACCAAAAATAGTAATATCTTTTGTCATTTTTTTCATTAATAGCAACATTATATTTTTTTTATCATTACTAACAATAACTTTTGTATTTTATATCAATATTAGCAACTTTTAACCAAACTAACCGAGTTTCCAGTTAACTTAGCTGACATGAATTTTTTTTTTTGCTGAGTTGGATACCCATGTGTATAACCAGATGTACCAGGTTATCCAGTTTATCCACTCGGCTTCCGAATGTGCCACCTTCGCCACCCAAACCACCGGAATCTTGGCCCAGCATGAGGGCATATTGGGGTCGACTACGACGTTGTTGTAAAAGATATCGTAATCATGGATTCGACAGTAATCCACTTTATTACAGTAAAATCTTAAATTGTCTGGTGGGGCTTTTGCATGGGGTTGATCGTGATCCGGTGACGGTAAAGACTAGCTCTTGCGACCTGGGATCGAATGAAGGGTGAAGTTTAAGCCAGGTTTGTCTTTTTCGGTCCCAATTATTGATGGGTTTGTTGAGGGTCTAGCCGGCCTCCAACCTCAAATACGCCCCACCCGTCTCAACCTTCTACGACAACGCAAGCTTCGGCTACACCCTCGACAAACCCATCAATAATTGGGACCGAAAAAGACGAACCTGTCTTAAACTTCACCCTTCATTCGATCCCAGGTCGCAAGAGCTAGTCTTTATCGTCACCGGATCACGATCAGCCCCATGCAAAAGCCCCACCGGAGACCATTTCTTGTTAAAATTTTACAGGAATAAGGTGGATTACTGTCGAATCCATGATTACGATATCTTTTACAACAACGTCTTACTCGACCCCAATATGCACTCATGATGGGCCAAGATTCCGGCGGTTCGGGCGGCGATGGTGGCACATCCGGAAGGCGAGTGGATAACCTGGTACATCTGGTTATACACGTGGGTATCCAACTCAGCAAAATAAACAAATTCATGTCAGCTAAGTTAACTGGAAACTCAGTTAGTTGGGTTAAAAGTTGCTAATTATTGATTAAAAATACAAAAGTTATTGTTGTTAATGATAAAAAAAAATATAATGTTGCTATTAATGAAAAAAATGACAAAAGATGTTACTATTTTTTGTCATTGGCCCTTCTTTGTTTTTAGGATGTGATTAATTATGGTTTTAAACCTAACCCTATGTTTACTATGATATCAATAAATTTTTAGCTTAATTAATTCTTAATATTTAGTCTTGGTGTTTTTATTGAAAAGTATATTTTTTCATATATTTATCGGTTTATTTCTTTTTTATGTTTATTACATTTAAGTTCCTTTATTATTTTACATGTTATTAAGTTTGTTTGACTTCTTTTGATGACTCTATCCATCTTATGTTGGATAAGATGACATAGAGTTTTTAAAAAAGAATACGTTGCATCCTCTAACTGTAACTGCGAAGTTAAAAATAACATATAGACTAACTTTTTTATCATAGTTACAAGAGTTAAATGTCTATTGTTAACCTAAATAGTTTGATACCAGAATATTTTAAATCACATGTCACAAATTTTATAAACAACTCATAAACTACCGATTTTATAAAACAAGTAAATATGTTATTCTAAAGGGTCTACAGTTTGTTTCATTCATCATAATCCAATTAGTTTTATACATGTAATAAAATCGTTGGATGTCAGATCTCTATTTAATAGAATAAATACTATTTATGTTATTTGACATACGATGATTTCTGTATGCAATTATATATATATGCACTATCAATAAGGGTGTGTTTGACTTACAGAATAAAATTTGATGGGTTGGAAATTTTAGAATGTTTGGAGCTTTAAATTAGAAAAATAAAAAGTTTAATTTTGTTTATATTTCATCAAAATCGTAGTTCATAGGAATTTGACGTACAATGATTCAATCAGCAACTGGCGGTGGTTACTTGTGAATTTATTATCAGTCTTTATGAGAGGATATAATTATTGTTAACACTTAAAAAAATACGAATGAAAAATTGTTTTTTCTATGAAATCTCTCTACATACAAACGAATTATCTTCAATCCATTTTCTAGTATAAATATTGTATATTATCCCATAACATAAGTACAACATCTAGCGTGGGCTAACTATTGTCAACGATTGATTCGTACGCGATCTCAAGATATCAAGACCATTTTTTTCTTTCTATTTACCAGATTTTCTAACATGATTCATCACATGATTCTTTATCTTACTTTTTCCATACTTGAGGGTTATTTTTAAAAAAGTTGAAACTAGATTGCTAAAGTTGCAAAGAAACAAAGCATAGGGTAATTTTTGAAAAATCATCTTTCTATGGTACGTAAGCGTGTGTGACTTCAAATTTAGAAAAGGTGACGCTAACCGAGAGGGAGACAAACCGAGTTACCTTCCTCCTGGTTGCTCAAATTAAGTTGTTCAATAACCGGGGAATTTTATGTATATTCTTCTTTAACTTTATAAGAAAAATTATGTTAAAAAAAAACACTAAAAGGATCTAAAAAATTCGATTAAGTTTTCATTTTATTTTTTTTTCATGAAGAGTCCTCTAACTTCCTAAACCTTTTAAATTCACCCGTCAATTTATTATAACAGGTTAACATGCTTAAACTTATTTTATAAAAACTATCAAAGTATAACACTTTTTAATTTAGTCATTAACTAATTTCGTTGTTGTTGTTATTATTATTATTGACAATCTTTAATTATAATAAAATTATTTATTTACGATTATATAATATATATCATTTTTTATTTATACTTATTATGATAAAATCTTTTGATTTTCAACTTTTTTATAAAAAGAACGGACGATTTTGCTTTTTATTTTTTCCGAACATTTAAAAACGACGATCCCTTCCGATTTCATTTTACAATCATAAATAAATAGTTATACTTACTTTCATTCTAAAAAGGGAATGAATTTTCAAATTGTTCCGTTTGAAAAAACCGAAAATCTATTGGCAATAGTTTTTTCGTTCGAAAATATTAGAAAATTACAATAATCCATTCTGCTTTTCAAAACGAAAATAACTACTGTAACACCCACAATTCTCACGCAAATGCCACGTCAATACAATACACAGGTGGCAATATCGCAATCATCTCATAATGCACATGTCACAGGGTTAACTGAAAATCACTGTTAATTTAAAACTTTATTACGCAATCGCATACATCATAACTGATAGCTAGCATACAGAAGTCAGATACAGAATACAGATAATAGTTCCGAAGTCTAATCTCAAAAGACAACTAGCACACATAAACTCGGAACTGTCACGACCCCTACTTTGGTGGCTGTTGCTGCTGCTGTGATCCCACTACACGGCTGCCTGAGACACGGAAGACTCGAAAACATAAGCTGGACAGCTCGTGAGTACGCGAGGGTTAGACACTGCAGGTAAACACATATAGCATACACAACACATATATCTCAACACACATATGCAACTCTATGCATAACACATATCTCTGCTCGGAAGGGGACGCCGTTCCCCAGCTAACAGGCCGCACACAGCAGCGGTTAGCTACTCAATAGGCACAGGAGCGACCTGGCAATATCACTGCCGTATATATACAGCCTCATATCTCGTGACTGGTTAGGGACAGTCAGCCTGCGCGATCACATACCGCGGACACCTGCAACTCAAACATATATAACACGTATAGGGTAGAATGAATCATACCTGCGTGCTAAGCTCAGTCTCATACACAAGATATCACAACACATATACAAGACTCATAAAAGTTTACGCGCGCTTTGTAAAAGACTCGAGTACTCACCAATACCCGAAAGCGATCGAAACCCGAAACTCACAATGCGGCTCGGCACGCGATCGGCTAGCACCTGTACACATCACGGTCTTACATATTAACACGAGTCTCAACGACCGGATAATTCAGTCCAACACAATTATCACAATTAAACTAAACTTGAAACACATTCCCGAACGGATAACCAATCCCCGAAACCCTTCTACGGAATCCTATCAGAACCCAAAATCCCAAACAACTTAACCCGACACTGCACCGAAGGAATCCGACCAATTTACGACTCGAGACCCTCTCATATTACTCAAACCGAATTTCTCCGGCAGACAGAAATCCGCGCCGCGCCCCCCTGCCATCGCGCCGCGCTCGCCCCCTTCTGCGCGTCGCGCCGCGGTCCCCTGCGCGTCGCGCCGCGACTTGTCGCCTGGCCTCAAGCTTGACCTTCGAACTCCATAGCTGCACCAGAGGGATTTCTACCCTCCTCACCCGTTTTCAGCAAGGAAAATACACAAGACTCGCATGTAAACACCCCACATGATCACAGAAGCTAATTCTCTCATAAAACACAACATATCTCAAAATTTAACCATCAATTCAAGAATTCTTACCTTTGGGAACTCAATAGCACAAGATGGTTAAGAAGATGATGAGGATGATCAAGCTTTTAGCACTCAATTTCAGTTGGGCTTGGCTTCTTCTTGCTGGAGATTCTCACACAATTCACACACACACTCCTTTAGGGTAAAACTCTCATAAATGGATAAGGGAAGAACATAAAAGCAGAACTCAAGTATATATATTCATCTCTATCTTTATCCGGTTCCGAACCCATTAACCCGGACCCGATATCACTTTTTCACAATTTATATCATTAGGACCCAATTAAATCCGTGATCTCAAGGAGATAATTAATCCGCTAATTATTAGCTCGGAGACACGTATCACTCAATTTTGACACGTTAAATCCACGAAACGGAATTTAATTGGACCAACGCAATAATATTAAAATAAATGAGCCAATAAATTAAATCCACGTACCAGGCTCAAATCCGGGATGTTACAAATCCTCTCCTCTTAAAAAGATTCCGTCCCGGAATCTAGCTCAGATTCTGGAATAGCTGCGGATATCGGCTCCTCATCTCGGCCTCGGGCTCCCAGGTGGCACTAGTACCCTTATGATGCCTCCACTGAACAAGTACTAGCGCAATCTCTTTGTTCCGCAATCTCTTCACCTTTCGATCAGTAATCGCCTCAGGCTGCTCAACATACCTCAGATGAGAATCCACGGTGATCTCGGATAACGGCACAAACTGATCATCTTTGGCCATACACTTTCTCAGGTGGCTCACATGAAATGTATCGTGGACTCCGGCCAGCTCGGGAGGCAGTCTCAATCTATAAGCCTGATCTCGGACTCTGGCGATGATCTCAAACGGACCGATGTATCGCGGACTCAGCTTACCTCGATGTCTGAATCTGATAACTCCCTTCCACGGCGACACTTTCAACATAACACGATCTCCCACACTGAACTCGAGCTCGATCAGACGACGGTCGGCATAACTCTTTTGCCGGCTCTGCGCCACTCTCATATGCTCTCGGATGACTACCACTTTATCGCTCGTCTCCTGTAACAACTCGGGCCCACTGATAGGTCGCTCGCCGACCTCGCCCCAACACACCGGGGTTAGGCACTTACGCCCATACAGTGCCTCGAATGGAGCCATCTTGATGGAGGAATGGTAGCTGTTGTTGTACGCAAACTCGACCAACGGCAAGTGAACGTCCCAACTACCACTGAAATCGATGGCACAAGATCGGAGCATATCCTCGAGAGTCTGATTCGTCCGCTCTGTCTGCCCGTCTGTCTGAGGTCTATATGTTGTACTCAACTGAACTCTCGTCCCCAACTCGCGCTGAAAGCTCTGCCAGAACCTCGAAGTAAACCGCATATCTCTATCGGACGTAATCGACATCGGAACGCCGTGCCTCGAAACTATCTCGCTGATGTATAACCGAGCCAACTGATCCATAGTGATGGTACCCGGAACCGCTAGAAAGTGAGCACTCTTCGTCAAGCGATCCACTATCACCCAGATCATATCATTACCTCGAACGGTGCGCGGAAGCCTGACGATGAAATCCATCGTGATATGATACCACTTCCACTCAGGGATCTCTAAAGGCTGCAAATGCCCGTGAGGCTTCTGATGCTCGGCCTTGACTCGCAGACAAGTCATACACTCCTCGACGTATCGGCCCACATCTCTCTTCATCCCTGGCCACCAATAGAACTCGCGCAAATCTCTATACATTTTGGTGCTCCCGGGGTGGATAGACGATCTCGAACGGTGCGACTCATCTAAAATCAGCTGCCGCAGATTACCGACTCTTGGAACCCAAACACGATCACGAAACGCCCACAAACCTCTGCTATCTCTGCTCAATGCCTCTAGCTGTCCCGCAAGCCGCTCTCTTTTCACATTCTTCGCCCGCAAACCCTCTAACTGAGCATGCCTCAGACTCTCCACAAGAGTCGATGTAACCTCGAGCCTCGCTGCTCGGGAAACTACCGTCTGGCCACACGCCTTACGGCTCAACGCATCGGCCACCACATTGGCCCTACTAGGATGGTACTGAATCTCGCAGTCATAATCTTTCAATAACTCAAGGCTGCGCCGCTGTCTCATATTCAACTATTTCTGACTGAATAGATACTGAAGACTCTTGTGATCGGTATAAACCACGAACCGCGAACCGTACAGATAATGACGCCATATCTTCAGAGCGAACACTATTGCATCTAACTCAAGGTCGTGCACGGTATGATTCTCCTCGTAGGTTTTCAGCTGTCGCGACGCATACGCAATTACCTTGCCTCGCTGCATCAGAACACATCCCAACCCGGTACCTGACGCATCACAGTAGACCACGAAATCCTCTGCACCCTCGGGCAATGCTAACACTGGTGCCTGACATAACCGGGATTTCAATTCTCTGAAAGCCGACTCCTGCTCATCGGACCACACAAAAGGAACGGACTGCCGTGTCAATCTCGTCAACGGCCTGGCAATCCTCGAAAAGTCCTGAATGAAGCGGCGATAATACCCGGCTAGGCCCAAAAAGCTACGGATCTCGGGCACAGTCTTCGGCGGCTTCCAACTCATCACTGCCTCTATCTTCTCTGGGTCCACTGAAATACCCTCGGCGCTCACAACATGCCCCAAAAACTGGACCTCGCGCAACCAGAACTCACACTTGGAGAACTTCGCATAAAGTCGCTCCGCTCGCAGCACGGTCAAAACCTCTCGCAAGTGCTGCTCGTGGTCCTCGGCACTCCTCGAATAGATCAGGATGTCGTCGATGAACACTATCACGAACCGATCCAACATAGATCTACACACCCTGTTCATCAGATCCATGAATGCCGCGGGTGCGTTAGTCAGTCCGAAAGGCATGACTAGGAACTCATAATGGCCGTATCTCGTCCGAAACGCAGTCTTCGGCACATCCTCATCTCTAACTCTCAGCTGGTGATAACCCGATCTCAGATCTATCTTCGAAAAGAAGCTCGAACCCTGTAGCTGATCAAACAGATCGTCGATACGTGGAAGCGGATAACGGTTCTTCACCGTCACTTTATTTAACTCACGATAATCGATACACATCCGCATAGAACCGTCCTTCTTCTTCACAAACAGCACTGGGGCTCCCCACGGGGACGAACTCGGACGGATGAATCCACGATCAAGCAACTCCTGAAGCTGCGACATCATTTCTCTCATCTCAGTAGGTGCCAGCCTATAAGGCGTCTTCGCAATAGGCACCGCTCCAGGGATAAGGTCGATGCGGAACTCGACCTGACGATCTGGCGGTAACCCAGGCAACTCCTCTGGGAATACCTCAGGGAACTCTCGAACTACGGGTATATCTGCTAAGGTCTTCTTCTCTAATCTGGCGTCAACAACATAAGCCAGAAAGGTCTCGCACCCCTTCGCAACATATTTCTGAGCTCGGGCCATCGAAACAATACCGATCTCGCCTCGGCGCCTCTCGCCATATACTGTCACCGTCTCACTGTCTGAAATGGGTATCCGGATCATCTTCTTCGCGCACAGAATATCGACCTGCCTGGCTGTCATCCAGTCCATACCCACTATCACATCGAAACTGCTAATCTCTATCGGCAGTAGATCGATCGAAAACCGGTGAGCATCTATCTCAAGGACACAATCTCTGTATACCCGACTCACTAAAGCAGTACTACCGTCTACTCTCTCAACGACTAACGGCACAGATAAAACAGTAGGAGGCACAGAAAAATATGCACAGAACACAACAGACACATACGAGCGATCTGCTCCAGAATCAAACAAAATACGAGCACTAAGCCCGTTCAGAATGTACGTACCAGAAACAACGTCTGTAGACTCGCGGGCCTCCTCTGCAGTAGCCTGAAATATTCTACCTCGACCCCTAGGCGCTGACTCTCGACGGCTCGAAGATGACGGCTCAGCTCTGGCACTGCTGGCACTCGCTCCCTGTACCGCAGGCGGTGCATCCGGACAATCTCTGACTATATGGCCTGGCCTCCCACAGCGGAAGCACATGGAATCCCTCGAAGTACAAGTAAAAGACGTATGGCCATACTGACCACAGCGGTAGCAACGGGGCTGCTCTGATGTACAAGGACCAGAATGGCGACGGCGACACCTCGGACAGTCTCTCTCCCCGGCTGAACTATCTGCCCGGCTCCCTGATGGTTGGGACCCCTGCCCCACGCTGCTCTGACTCTGACTCGGAGCACTATATCGGGAAGTCTGCCCCTGACTCTGACTGGCCGTCCCTGATCCCTGATACTGCCCAGACCTCCGGGATCTACGATCTCTGCCTCTGTCTCTGTCTCTGCGAAATCCCGAACCCTGCCCCTGAACCTGCTGCTGCTCAGGCTGTCTCTCTCTCTGAAATCCTGGGGCTCTCGATAGTAACTCTGGGACTGCTCAGACGTCCCTGTCCTCTGTCTCTAGGATGGAGGCTGACCCCTCTGTCTCTCGATCTCTCTCTCTCTGACACGAGCCAACTCCAAGGCTATCGCAAACGTCGGGGTGTCGTGAAGCCCAACGAACTCCCGAATATCAAATCTCAACCCATCGATAAAGGAATCAGCCTTACGAATCTCTATATCCACGTGCTGGGGCGCAAACTGAGCATACTCATTAAATCGGTCTACATACTGCTGGACTGACATGCTGCCCTGCTGAAGATGTAGAAAACGACGCTCCATTTCCCGGCGCTCATCCCGGGGAATATACTGTAACTCGAAGATAGCACGGAACTGATCCCATGTCATAGCATACGCTGCAGCTGTAGTCATAGACGACTCAATGGACTTCCACCACTGTGAAGCCCCTCCCTTTAGCTGATAAGCCGCATAGCCGACCATATCACGAGGATCGACATGGGCAACGCGGAATGCGGCCTCTATCTCTCTCTCCCAAGCCATAGCCGCACCCGGCTCACCACCGCCTCGAAACTGAGGTGGGGCTCCCGCCATAAAGTCCTTAAAGGACCCACCTCGCACAGAAGAAGAAGATGCCCCAACCACTGTCTCAACACTAGTAACTGGCGGCGGATCAGCTCTCTGTCGCTGCTGCTCTCTCTCTCTATCCCTCTCTCTTTAGAACTCGGTCAATACTGATAACATCTCTGACCGGCGGACATACTCGTCTCCCGCAGGTCTCTCTGGTCCTGAACCCTCGCCATGATCTGCCATAACTACCTGCACATATCACAAAGGTAAGATAACAGATCGATCACCCAGCGTTATACAATAAGCTAGGTCAGTTAATTCTGCTAAACTCAGTCTCAGGGAAGAATCCCACGAATCTGAACACGGTAAGAGCACAAGCATCCACTGATACTCAATACTGAAACCACAAGCTCTGATACCAAGCTGTAACACCCACAATTCTCACGCAAATGCCACGTCAATACAATACACAGGTGGCAATATCGCAATCATCTCATAATGCACATGTCACAGGGTTAACTGAAAATCACTGTTAATTTAAAACTTTATTACGCAATCGCATACATCATAACTGATAGCTAGCATACAGAAGTCAGATACAGAATACAGATAATAGTTCCAAAGTCTAATCTCAAAAGACAACTAGCACACATAAACTCGGAACTGTCACGACCCCTACTTTGGTGGCTGTTGCTGCTGCTGTGATCCCACTACACGGCTGCCTGAGACACGGAAGACTCGAAAACATAAGCTGGACAGCTCGTGAGTACGCGAGGGTTAGACACTGCAGGTAAACACATATAGCATACACAGCACATATATCTCAACACACATATGCAACTCTATGCATAACACATATCTCTGCTCGGAAGGGGACGCCGTTCCCCAGCTAACAGGCCGCACACAGTAGCGGTTAGCTACTCAATAGGCACAGGAGCGACCTGGCAATATCACTGCCGTATATATACAGCCTCATATCTCGTGACTGGTTAGGGACAGTCAGCCTGCGCGATCACATACCGCGGACACCTGCAACTCAAACATATATAACACGTATAGAGTAGAATGAATCATACCTGCGTGCTAAGCTCAGTCTCATACACAAGATATCACAACACATATACAAGACTCATAAAAGTTTACGCGCGCTTTGTAAAAGACTCGAGTACTCACCAATACCCGAAAGCGATCGAAACCCGAAACTCTCAATGCGGCTCGGCACGCGATCGGCTAGCACCTGTACACATCACGGTCTTACATATTAACACGAGTCTCAACGACCGGATAATTCAGTCCAACACAGTTATCACAATTAAACTAAACCCGAAACACATTCCCGAACGGATAACCAATCCCCGAAACCCTTTTACGGAATCCTATCGGAACCCAAAATCCCAAACAACTTAACCCGACACTGCACCGAAGGAATCCGACCAATTTACGACTCGAGACCCTCTCATATTACTCAAACCGAATTTCTCCGGCAGACAGAAATCCGCGCCGCGCCCCCCTGCCATCGCGCCGCGCTCGCCCCCTTCTGCGCGTCGCGCCGCGGTCCCCTGCGCGTCGCGCCGCGACCTGTCGCCTGGCCTCAAGCTTGACCTTCGAACTCCATAGCTGCACCAGAGGGATTTCTACCCTCCTCACCCGTTTTCAGCAAGGAAAATACACAAGACTCGCATGTAAACACCCCACATGATCACAGAAGCTAATTCTCTCATAAAACACAACATATCTCAAAATTTAACCATCAATTCAAGAATTCTTACCTTTGGGAACTCAATAGCACAAGATGGTTAAGAAGATGATGAGGATGATCAAGCTTTTAGCACTCAATTTCAGTTGGGCTTGGCTTCTTCTTGCTGGAGATTCTCACACAAGTCACACACACACTCCTTTAGGGTAAAACTCTCATAAATGGATAAGGGAAGAAAAGAAAAGCAGAGCTCAAGTATATATATTCATCTCTATCTTTATCCGGTTCCGAACCCATTAACCCGGATCCGATATCACTTTTTCACAATTTATATCATTAGGACCCAATTAAATCCATGATCTCAAGGAGATAATTAATCGCTAATTATTAGCTCGGAGACACGTATCACTCAATTTTGACACGTTAAATCCACGAAACGGAATTTAATTGGACCAACGCAATAATATTAAAATAAATGAGCCAATAAATTAAATCCACGTACCAGGCTCAAATCCGGGATGTTACAACTACACTATTTATTACGACCAAAACTTAAACGTAGATGGGTTCGTCAATTTTTTCCAATCTGGAAAAAAATTCGAAATAGTTATAGCTATTTAGTTAAGGGTTCGTCATTTTTTTAAATCGTAAATACATAGTTATAGGAATTTTCGTTTAAAAAAATGAAATTAGATGTAGTTTTATACACTCGAGAATTTAAAATCGGAATGTATCATACTTTTACCAATTCGAAATGATTAAAAGTTAATTGAAGTTTTTTTCGTTTGTAAATTAAGAATCGAATTGAAACCGATCGAAAAAAATCAGAGTAGTTCTTCTTTTATCTAAAAAAATAGTTCGTATGACAATCCTAAATAGACAATGATATGATATATAATCGTTAATAAATAATCGTAATATAAAAGTAATAAATAATTCAAAGTAAATATAAAAAATAATTTCAAATCTTACGAAAATTTTAAAATTGTAAATAAATAATTTTAATGTAATTAAAAAATGATCAATAATAATATATAATAATGATAATGATAATAATAATAATTAAAAAATGATCGGAGGACTTAATAAAAAAATTGTATACTTTGATGGTCTTTTACAAAATAGATTAAGTACGGTAACCTGCTTAGCAGGTTGCAAGTTACCTTTGGACTGGCTTTATGAGTTTTAATTGGTTTAGGGACTTATCAGAAAAAAAATGAAATGGGACTTAATCGAAAATCTCTTATACTTTTAGGGTTTTTTTTTTGCATAATGTTCCCAACTTTATAATATGTATGTGTGTATAGAATGGTTAGTCTAAGAATCTAAATATTTGTGAGAAACCTAAGAACCATTTGAAACCATTAAATAAAAAAAAAATCTATGGCTCAAATTGTCAAATGATATTTTTGTAATTATTTATAACTTTGATAGTGGGATATCTTGAAAAGGTGTGCAAAAGGTATATCTGGAAGAAAAAAAATCTGTTTTTTTTCTCTCTCTCTTGCTTTTTTTCATTTTCATTTTCTCTTTCTTTCAAGAAAATTGATTTTTATAGTAAAAAATGTTTTTTATAAAAAAAATATTTTTTCTATATAGAGAAAACTATTTAATTGCTAAAAAAATTAACGTATTCTATATATAAATATTATGTGAATATAAAGAATGTTATATAATTCTATATCTTTTTATGTGGATTAACATTACTATTCATAATCTATGTAGAATGTTAGGTTTCTTATATATTTCATATATTTTTATGTTTCTTATACATTTCTATATCTTTTTATGTAGATTAACATTACTATTTATAATCTATGTAGAATGTTATATAAAATGATATGTAATAAACACAGTTCTACCAAATTACTATTCATAATCTATGTAGATTAGCATTACATTCATAATCAATGTAGAATGTTGCATAGAATGATATGTAAGAACACAGTTTTAACAAATTACTATTCATAATCTATGTAGATTAACATTACTATTCATAATCTATGTAGAATGTTACATAAAATGATATGTAAGAACAGAGTTTTAAGAAATTACTATTCATAATCTATTTAGATTAACATTACTAGTCATAACCTATGCAGAGTATCGCGTATTATATGTAAAATACATTAAAATCACAGTTTTAACAAATTAAACCGCGAACATATTCTATGTAGATTATCATATAATCTATGTAAAATATCATGTATTCTATATAGATACAATGGTAACAATTTACTAGTACGACAATAACAATATTTTACATAGATACAAACTAGCTACAATCTATTCTGTATAGAATATCATGTATTCTATATAGATACAACAATAACAAATTACTAGTACAACAATAACAAAATTTTACATAGATACAAAACTAGCGACAATCAATTCTGTATAGAATATCATGTATTCTATATAAAGTATCATATATCTATAAAAATACAAATCAAATCTAGATATAATACATAGAGACGTTGAACCATCAAAGACACAATCATTAGGAACCAGAACCTTCGACGAACCGATGAACGTGATCTATGTAGATTATCATGTAATCTATGTAGATTATCATATAATCTATATAGAATGTCGTGTAGAATGTCAAATATCATATATTCTACGTAGATTACATAATAATCTACATAGATTATATGATAATCTACATAGAGTGTCGTAGACGAACTGAAACAAAAAAAGAAGATTTCATTTAGACATTTTATCAAACACTTGGTATGCAACTGATATAAAATATACCAAAAACACATTTTTAAACAAAAAACCATTAATCTTGTGAATCGTAAACAAAAACTTTTTTAACAAAAAAACATCTAATAACTGTTACATTCATTATAAATCTAATATCTTATAAATAATCTTCATTTCTTCACTGTCGGACTTCTACGGATCTTCGTTTCTTGACCATCCGACTTTTAATCGTCGATTATTGATCACCCGGCTTCCAAAATCGTGAGAGATATAAAGGGAAAGAAAGAGATCATCGTGGCTTCGTGATCGTGGTAGCGCCAATGGCAGCGGCGGTGGAAGTCCGGCGGCAATGGCAGTGGCGGCGGCTCATATTCTAGAGAGAAAATGGGAGATTATATAACACTTCATAATAAAAATGAAAGAAGAGAAATGCATACAATAAAAAAGGTGGAGAAAAAGATAATATTTTTTCTTCTAAAAATACATTTTTGATCCAAGGGCTCTAAAAGTTTCCTAATTTCTCACCATCTTTGAGATTCTTAAACTCTCTGTGTGTATTATATATATATATATATATATATATATATATATATATATATATATATATATATATATATATATATATATAGATGAGATCATTGCAAAACCTAAATTTAGTGTAGAACTGTGAAACCAATATCCTCCATAGATTAGATTAATCTAGTGGTCTTGATTAAAAGAATCAAGTTTGAAATTAGTGAAAAAAACAGATTGGTGTTAGTGATATTTTAATATAGTCAAGGGTAAAAAAAAAGGAAAAGATTGAAAATAGCAAAAAGATTGACATTAGCAAAATAAATATCTTTTTTCTTGAAACTAAAATAACATTAATATGATTTATTTTTAAATCAAAAAAATTATACCATAAAAACGAGAATTTTATACTCTTTAAAACGAAACCGGTCATGATATATTTTTTTCAAAAAAAATTTATTTGTTTATTTTTCGTAAATTTTTTTTATCCAGACTGTGATGCAATATAGTATGACGAGATCATTCAATGTCGAAGTAACAGTTTATATCGTATATTCAACGTCGAAGTAATATTATATAACATATATGCAACACTGCATATACATCCAATATTAAAATAGCCAAAATAATGATCAAAATTAGTAGTCAAACTTGATGAACCACCGTTAATTTAACGAGACCGGTCATGATATATTTTTTTTGAAAAAATATTACGTGTTTATTTTTCGTATAAAAGAATTTTCCCAGATGACCATTTAACATAACATATCGAGATTATTCAATGTCGAATTAAAGTCTATATCATATATCCAACATCGAAGTAATATAATATATTGTATATGCAACACTTCATATACATTCAATATTAAAAAAGTCAAAATAATGATCAAAATTAGTAGTTAAAGTTGGTGGATTTAACGAGAACGGTCATGATATATTTTTTTCGAAAAACTTTTACGTGTTTATTTCTCGTTATTTTTTACCCAGGCGACCATTCAATATATTATATCGAGATCATTCAATGTCGAATTAAAGTTTATATTACATATTCAACGTCGAAGTAATACTATATATCATATATGCAACACTGCATGTACATTTGATATTAAAATAGTCAAAAATGGTCAAAGTAGACAGTCAAACTTGGTGGGCTAGCAACAATTCAATGTTAATTGCATAATTACCATATTATTCATAGTGCTATAATATAATCAAATGGTTTAGATTGGTTCTATAGTTCTGCACTAAATTAATGTTCTGCAATGATCCCAACCCTATATATATATATATATATATATATATATATATATATATATATATATATATATATATATATATATATATGGGTTCAAATGAGTACCACTAGTTTTGCGGAGTACCGGAGGTACCTCGCTTAAAACCATTTTTTTAAAATTTTTTTCATAATCATGTTTAAATTAATAATACAAGACTATTTGCAAATAATCACACATAAACACAAACTAGAACTATGTGAAACGTGTGTGTTCACATGAACTGTACAACTAAGCATGTTCACATGAAATTCACATTCACATTACTTTTAAGATGCTAGTAAGTGTGAATGTATATAATTTTTTACGAATAACCTTATTTTATTTGTATCTAAATGGATATGAAAAAAAATTCAAAAAAAAAAAAAAAAACTTTTTTTTCGGAGCAAGTTTATATCCGAAACCCGTGTGTTCATCACAGGCACTCACGGTACTCTACATTTTTTAGGTACTCACACGAACCATATTATATATATATATATATATATATATATATATATATATATATATATATATATATATATATATATATATATATAGAATCAGGTTCATCAGCGTACCTATGAGATTCCAGCGTACCCTAATGTGAATGATCATTCACATATATTTTTTTTGAATAAACATGTATTAGACAATATTATAAGACTTTTTTTCAAAAGGAGCAACATCATAAATCTTGTGAATGGTAAAAAAAGATCATGTGAATGGTCATTCACACCATTCACATTGTGTGAAATGACCATTCACATGGATGACCATTCACATAAATAAGCATTGAGCATTCACATAATTTTTAAGGACACAGAAAGTGTGAATGTATGTGAAATTCATATATCATGTGTATAACATTAATTTAAACATGGTTATGAGAAAAAAAATTAAAAAAAAGTTTTTTAAGGTTGGTACCTTCGGGTGCACTTGATTTCGAGAGGTACTTTTTTGAACCTGACTCTATATATATATATATATATATATATATATATATATATATATATATATATATATATATATATATATATATATATATATAATATTCAATATAAAATTTTAATATCATATATATTTTCCTTAAATATTACAATATCATAAATACTCAATTTTAGTTATCAATATTAAATATATCTGTTTTAAATATCTTTAATATCATATATACCCAAATCCATAATTTAATTATTTTTAAAATTTTAAAACTCCTAATTAATATTGTTTATTAATTAATGACCATTATACAAATGCTTATTTCTTTTTTCAAATAAACTTCACAATCTTCTATTTACCCATCTAAATCCCTCCTAATAAATAAATTATTTTAAACTTTACCATATAAATTCTTTATAGTAAAACAATTAACATTAATTATTGAGAAACTTTTATTTCTTTACCACACTTTACCTACAACAACTTACAATACTTAGGTTTTATGAGACAAACAAAAAATATATTCTATCTCGGTTCAATTACAAAAAAATATTGTATTATGTTTTGTTCGCTTGATTTCAAGTCGTATCGTTTTATTATGTTTTTTTTTTCTTTTTGAATTTTTAGTTATACTGCATTTTGGTTTTTAATTTAGGATATATTTTTTGTTTTGTATACATTAGTGTTTTTTTTTCAAGTTTGCTTTCGTTTTATAATTATTGTTTTTTAGTTTAGTTTTTTATTTTTATATTTATACTAGTATTTGAGTTATTACTTGTTCTCCGATGTTATTAGTTGTGTATAATTTATCTTAACGATAAATTATAAATTTTAATCCAATTTTATAATAATTTGTTTAAATTATACACGAGAAAACATTTTAATATTAAAATTACCGGATGAATATTTGTATATTATTAGTAAATTAACTTTTTAATTATAAATATAGGATTATCTTCATTAATAAAACAATATCAAGTAATAGTCAATATTAAGAACTAATTTAAGTTGGGTGAATATCATATTATGAAGTTTAGTAAAAAGGATGAATAAATATGGGTATAATGGTTATTAGTTACTAATTAAAATTAATGATGAGTTTTAAAATAACTAAATTAATGAAATTGTGTATATATGATATTCATAATGTTTAAGAGAGATATATATTATATTAATAACATAAACTGGGTGTATGTGGTATTATGAAGTTTAGGAAAGATATATATGATATTAAAATTTTGAGTTGAATATATATGATATTAAAATTTTGAGTTGAATATATATGATATTATATAGTTTAGGAAGGGTATATATGAATTTCTCCAATAAATAAAAAGGGTTAGTTATAAAACATTAGCTTAATTTTATATGAATAATGATTAATAATATATGTATATTTTTTGTATGTTTGTATTTAGGGTAAATGACCAAAAATAGTAATAAGTTTTGATAGTTTTATTATTAATAGTAACATTATTTATTTTTTATCATTTATAGTAACAACTTTTTATTTTTCTAGCAATAATAGTAATTGGTGACCTGAAACTTGTTTAGCAGGTTACCAACAACTTTTCAGTTATCAGAAATAGTAACAACTTTTCATATTTTTATCAATAACAGTAACATATCAAATTAAACCAAAGTTTTTTTTAAGTTTTTCTAAGATTCCATAAACACCAAAATATAAACTCAATTTATGTTTCAATTTATTTAATTACATTACTACTATCTTTAGTAACTATTTTTTTAATTTCATTAAATTTATTTATTTATAATTTTTATTTTTTCATAACCTTATAAATTTTTAATATATATTCTGAATATTTATTTACGATTAGATAATATTTGATTGTTTATTCACAATTATATATAATATTAACGAAAAAAAAATACTACGAATCATTTCAATTTCACTTTTTCCAAACGAAAAAAAACTATGATTCATTCTATTTTTAGTTTTTTCCAAACAAAAACTTTGAATCATTCTATTAATCATAATTTTTTGTGTTGTTAAAAATTGTAACACCCCGTCTTTAAGAAATATTACGTGGATTTAATTTATTGGTTGATTAAATTATTAATATTGTGTTGGGGCAATGGTATGACAATTAATTGAATGAACACGTGTCGGGTCGAGTATACATGACAGCGGATTATAATTCTAGCGCATTATTAATAATTATGAGACCACAGAATTAAATGGGAATATTGATATTAATTATGAAATATTGATAACGGGGTCGGGTATCGGTGTCGAACCCGCGTTATAAGCGATATGTTTATATGTATAACACGTTTAACTCTTTGCTTCCTTTTCATCCATTCGAAAAACAATTGAGAAGTATTGTGTGTGTTTGTAAGAGCAAACAAAAGGAAAAGAAGCCGTAACGGATCAGATTGAGCTGTGGAATTCATCTTTATCTTGGCTTGTGGTGTTTTTTAATTTGTGAATGTAAGAAACCTCTAATTTAAATGAGTTGATTGTGTTATAAGCTGCTAAATTATGAAATTTGGTTTAACAAGTGTTTGCAAGTGGTTATCTATCGTTTTTATGAGTTGAAATATTTTTCATTCGGCAAAACTATAAACTGGAATAATTCATAGTTTTTTTCCGTTGTTAAAAACACAGATGAGTTGCAATTATTTTGTACGAAAAATCAAAATGATTTATAGTTTTTTGTAAAAAAATCTAAAACATGATTGGGTCGTAGTTTTTCATTCGGGAAAGCTAAAAGTTGAATGATTTGTAATTAATTTCATTTGGAATTATTAAAAGGCCGATTAATTTGTAATTATTTTATTCCAAGTACGAATGAAAAAGTATTGCGACCCATTCATTTTTTAGTTTTTCTATGAATAGAAAAACCATGACTCGTTGTGGTTTATAGTTTTATGAATGAAAAATATTGAGACTCATTTTGATTTTTTGTTTTTTAAATAAAAAAACTATGACCCATTTAGATTGGAAAAAACTAAAAAATGGTACAATTTGTATTATTTTATTTGGAAAAACTAAGAAAAAGATGGTTCGTAGTTTTTTAGTTGGAAAAAGTGAAAATTGAAATGATTCATAGTATTTTTCATTTATATTATATATAATTGTGAATAAATAATCGAATATTATCTATTCGTAAATATTTGGAATATAAATTTGGTTTATTTTGGTGTTTATGACATATTAGAAAACTTAATAAATAAAAAAAAGGGTTAAGTACCATTTTCATCATCCAACCTTTAGTTTTGTCCCATTTAACCATTAAACTATTTTTTGTCTTGATTTAACCACTTAACTTTGTTTAATGTTCTATTTTGGGAAAAATGAATAAAACTAATGGCTAAATCGATACAAAATATGATTGTTTAGTGGCCAAAATGGAACAATTTTCAGTGGCTAAATCAGTAAAAAGAAAGTTTAGTGGCTAAATATGTATTAAAAAATAGCTTAGTGGCTAAATCGAGACAAAAAATAGTTTAATGGCTAAATCGAAAAAAATCTAAAAGTTTGATGGTCAAAATAACACTTAACCCTAAAAAAAATGATGTTTTAATTTGATATGTTACTATTATTGATAAAAATCTGAAAAGATGTTACTATTTTTGATAAAACTCTGAAAAGATGTTACTATTTTTGATAACTGAAAAGTTGGTGACCTGCTAAACAGGTTTGCAGATTACCCATTACTATTATTGATAAAATAATAAAAAGTCGTTACTATAAATGATAAAAAATAAATAATGTTACTATTAATGATAAAAATGTCAAAACTTGTTACTATTTTTGGTCATTTGCCCTTCTATTTATGTGTTGTAGTTTTCTTTTTGTTTTTTTATATTTATTTATTTTTAATCAGTTAAGTGTATTTCTTTTTGTTTTCGAATACATGTTTTGTTAACTTACAAACGATATAGTGGTAAAAATTTTAAAACGACTGTTGTGCTGAACCATTACTGAGAAACAGATCGGATAGTACATGTTACAATTCAATACGGTTCATCCGTTTTTTGGTCTAGTCCCAAATACTACACACCCACACTGCTAAATTTTACAATATGAATATAAAACAGTCGTGTAAAGTTTTTATTTGTTCTATACTTTTTTGGTTAACAAATCATTGATTGAAAACAAAAAATATAATTACCTAATGGACATAAAACTAAAGCATAACTTCTAAATGAAAACAAAAAAGCATAACTGCCAAATGAGAATAAGAAGAAAATTTTATATATATTGATAATTCACTTTTCATGCAATTCAATCACATTAACAACAAACATATAAACAGTTAACACAAATAATCAAACACAATCTACTGAATGATTAGAGAAAAATATTACATTGGGTTTGACTTTCTTGCCTGACAATTCTTCTAATTTGCTCATGCAATCATCTGTCCACACTTACTCATCCGTATCCTATATTCCTATATATATACTCAGTACAAAGAATTGAGTATTTACACAAACAATCCCTGGACTTTATACAATATAAATTTCTTTTAACTCTATTATAAATTGTACCCAACAATCTCCCCCTTAGAGATGTACACAATTTTCAATTAAAGTTCTCTGTTCAGGTTGATTCTTTTCTTGAATCTTCTTCTTTTCTTTGATCTCTGAATCTTCTGATAAAATCTTCTTCTTTATTTTCTCACTCTGATCTTCACATCTCTTCTTTACAAATCTTCTCTTTTCTTGTAAGCACACTCCCCCTTGGATCATGAATAGCTTTTAAATCTCTTCCTTGATCAATTGTCTTATGATGATGTAGCAATTGTCTTCAGTTGACTTCAATCTACTCAACCGTTGTCTCTGAACTTTAGCTTTTCTCCCCCTCATAATGATCATAAGAAATATGAACATCATGCAAAATCTTCAGAGACATTTATGCATTGAAGTTACAGTAGCAGAAATACAACAACAATTACAATTTCAGAAATATTACAAATTAACTTTCTCCCCCTCAAACTGATATCTACTCCACCTAAACTGAACAAAATTTATCTCACTCCCCCTCAAATATTTCACTTTCCCTCGAATTGATAATATATCTTTTCAGAACAAAACCAAAGCTTTTCAACTTTGGGGAAAATGAAACATATTCATCTTCTGAAATAACGAGTCCAGCTCCACATAGGATTCCTGTTTGCACAATAGACATAATCTATGTGACCTACATTCAGCGCTGACGTGATATTAACACTGGTAGGATTTCCAAATAGTCATCGTGAAATCCTTTAACATGAAAGAATCACTCTTATTTGTTCCGGCTTAGTCATTTTGGACTAGTAGTTTATAGTCACACAGACTGTTAAACTCGGTGTGTCCCAAAAGTATATATAAACAGCTCTAGACACAATGTGCATCAAATGAAGTCGGAGACCGGGGCAAATGTCTTCCTTGTTTCAATATCTATAATATCCAAATGATATATCGATAGAAATATGCAATATCTCCATGATTATTGAAACAAAAAATCTTTTGAGAGATAACTGAGTAGTTGGTGGGGTTAAGTGCATGCGTCACTGGGTCCATGACGTCTTTTTCAATATCAAGTCGCATAGGGCTTGATAGATTATGTGGATTACCCAGCCGAAACAGTATAGGTAAGATTTTATTTTCTTCAAATCCTTTCTCAACTCTCAGCTTTCAGCATTTTTCAACAAAGCTCCCTCCGGCTAACTTTTGAGAAATAAATTCAGTCAGCTTTATAGCGAAAGCATGATCTGATGCACCACCATCTCCTTTCAATATATCTCTCTCATTTATATTTTTCCTCTGCTTGACCCTGTCAGTATCCCGTGATACCTGACATTTCTCAACTAATAGACCTAAAGAACCCTCACCCGCACAAACTACAATTGCTTTGCTTCTTGGGTAGGTCTTCCGTTTCTGGTTAGACCATAGAAGCGATATTTATACCTATCACACAGTTTGGTGCATAATCGGAGTCAACAGAAAGATTTTCAGCTTTGAAGCTCAAGGGATATCGGAAATTATGTGATATCGGAGATTATATTCATATAACTTGGGAGACAACAGAATGAAATGGAAAATCTGATATATGATATGAAAAGAATCAGATTTTCTTGAAAGAATTAGCACATGGGAGATAATGGGAGAATCTAGTATGAATTAGAAGAGTTATAACAAAGAATCTCAGAGGAAATGAGATTATGAAAATAAAAGAGATTAGATCAATTAATCTCAATGATATATTCATAGAATCAGACAAATATTTCTTTTCAGCTCAAAACTTCTTTTTATGCGTGAATCAAATATTTTCGTGAAAAATCACACACAATTTTTGAAAAAAAATGTCATCGTCAAAGAATGTATGAAACTCCCCCTGGGAATAAGCACACATAGTTAGTCAACTCATAGAAGTGAAATCAGGAGCAAAAATTATAAAAATAAAACTCCCTCTTTGTCAATTCAGCATCAGATTTGAATGCAGGGCAGGAATTTCAGAAAGACTCGTCTTTCAGAATCGGGTTTTAATCTGGAATGATTAGAAGCCTTTGGTGCGGAAGCTCGGGTTTCAGTCTGATGTAACTGAAAGCCTTTATCTCTGGTTCTGTACTGAGATGTACATAAACCATTTTCAATGAAGATTGGGTTTTAGTCTGAAATAACTAAAAACCTTTACCATTAAAGTCCGGTAACTAGTCTGAATTAACTAGCAACCAATTTGAGTTGAAGCACGGGTCTTGATATGAATTAATCAAGAGCCTAAAACCTGCAAAAAATCAAGATGGCTTTGGTATCCAAACATATTTGGATCCAGACTTGTTAGCGCTTTTGGGTACCCATTTAAAAACAAGTTTTGGCACCCACTTATACTTGGGTTTAGGCACCCATTGCAGATTATAATTATCAGCTTCTTTTTCAAAAGCAAAAAACAAATTTCTTTGAAAATTTGAAAATTTAATATCTGAGTGTCTAAAGAAACTTGATTTTGAATGATTAGAATTTTCTGAACTCTTCTTCCTGAAAAACTGTCCGGTTCTGGCCTGTTTTTGATAAAACGTGGTCGTTTTCTTTGAAAATGTTATCTGATTAGACGGACCAGTATTTCCAAAAACTTCAAAAACATTAAGCTTTGAAGATTCAGCTGTGTAAATCTTAACCGGAAGTTGTTCAATGATTTTGTCTTTGCCTTTGAATATCTTGAGAAGATACTTAAGTTTCAGATCTGAAGATGAATCAAACTTAGCAGAGTTATTTAGATTCACTTTACTTTCAGAAGACAAACCAGATTGATCAACATTGGATTTTAAACACACTGCAGAAGGGGTCTTAACCTCTGATTCAGTTGATGAAGTAAAAACATGTAATTGTTTTGTAAGATGAAGTATCTGATCTTCCATATTTTTGATAATTACTAAATTTGAATTTCTGTCATGATCAAATAAGTGGTAATCAGATTTAAAAGATTGTTCTTTGATTACGAACATTTGTCTTTCATCTTCAAACAATTCAGCTTTTGATTTAAAATCTTGTTCTTTCAGTAAGAACTCATGTCTTTCCTTCTCAAGAGAATCTTTAGTTAAAGACAACTCTTTTTCAAGAGCAAAAAATTCTTCCGATTTGTTTAAAACATAATTTTGATCAGTATGATTTGTCTTGGAAAGTAATTCTTCAAGATCTTTTACTTTCTTGTAAAGATCAGATCTTTCAGGCAAAAGATATTTCAGTTGAGTTGCATTCTGAAAATTTGCTCGTTTTGAATCGTCAAGTTTTTTTGATAATTCAGATATTTTCAATTTAAGAGCAGTACTCTCAGAATTTTGTTTGACTTTTAAGCTCTGAATTTCTTCTTTCAGTATTGATACATCACGTAAAACAAGAGCTTTATCAGTATTTAACTGAACAAGAATGTCGTAATTGTTCTTAAGAATCTTTTCAGATTCAGTAAGTTTTTCAATCAGCTCAGACTTTGAAAAATGTTCATATGCCATTTTGAATTGCTTGAAATTGAATCAATTTTCAGATTTAAATTCACTCAAATTTTTTCATATTAGGCTCTGATACCAATTGATAATTCACTTTTCATGCAATTCAATCACATTAACAACAAACATATTGTAGGTCCCGAGAGGTTTCCCAAGTATATAGTCTTAAGCTGTAGAAGAGGGGGGGGGGGGTGAATACAACAATTTAAAAACTACACACTCTTTTCTTAGTGTTTGTATGTATTATCAACAAATGTTAATTACAAACAAGCTTGACTGCGGAAAGGTTCAAGCTGAGATGACAGATACAACAGTATGTTAACTAGTCTAAGACAGACTTAAACTAGTTACAATGAATACACTCACTAAGAATCACTCACTGTGTTTACAAGACTTAGAAGGACAGCTTGAATAAGAACAGCTTAAGCACAAAGCACTGTTTTATTCAAGCAGACTTGCATGCATGAAAAGACACACTCTAATGCACGTTCCTGATTTCACACTCTTGGCTCAGCACTTAGCTTTCTGCTATATCTTTCAATCCTTGGAAGTTTCCTTTTATACTCACTCAGAGGATCTAAGTGAAGCTTCTTCATTGGACGAAAAGAAAAAGTGGGAAGTCTTGTTGAAAAGACAACATAAACTTTTCTGCACATTCTGAAAAGCAGACTTGTCTTCATGTGGGCAGAACTTTTGTCTTTTCTCTTTGTCTACTGTTGCATAAGCTTTAACTAAATAAGGAATGTCAACTTTGCGTCTTTCTTCCTTTGCTAAGGCCTATTTTGATATAAGAAAAGGTCTGTCACCCTTTTTCAAATATCCTTTTGTCTTCATGTGACAATACAGCTTGGGCAGGCTGAGCAGTTCTGTTTTCCACTTTGTCTTCGACTTTGTAAACTGATCTTGTAGCCAAAAACAATACATGAGGACTTGGAAACATATTCCATAAAGTGTTTTAGCCTGTTCACAAAGAACATGTTCTGTTCACAAAGAACAGGTTCTGTTCACAAAGAATAGAACACTTGTAAACTGCCCAAGCTGCTCACCAGTGTAGAGCAGCGTAGACAGTTTATGTCCAGCCTGTTCAGTAGTCAGAACAGCTTGGACAAACTGCCTTTGTTGCAACACATGCAACACATAGACAACTTTAACTGATATTGCAAATCACTTTACAGGTTTCATTAAGGTATAAACATGCCTTAAATTATACCTTTCAAGTGCATTAACAGGTTTGATTAAGAATCTCCCCCTTAGATGCAGAACAGGTTTGACTGAGGCCTTTTTGTGCCTAACAATCTCCCCCTATTTGCAATAACCAGTCTAAGCTGGCCTTATAAAAAATCACTATATATTTTTACAGTACATTTGCTGAAATAAAATTACAACATCAAAGTAAAGTAAAAGATCAGTTTATATATACACTGATTCTTGACTTCATAAAATAACACATGTTTTTACAAAAGTACAACTAATGTACTAATGTATATTACAACTAATGTAAATAAAAAATTACAACTTATGTAATTGAAGTACAACTAATGTACAACAGGTTTTGGACTGTTGATGTTGGGAGCAGATAATGGCAAGCCTATCCAACAGATGGACAACTTCTATTCTTCACCTATCCTGATGGTAGATGGACTTCAAGATAGTGGTGGTGGCATTCCTTCTTCAAACATTTTCTCCAGGTGCTCTCTGGTTTCATCCAATTCTTAAATTTCAACTCTAAGGAACATAAAGTTAGGATGATTGAGCTCTCCTCTTTCATGGAATCCTCTAAGCTGATCCCAAATAGCTGCTCTCCACTTGAAGGATTTCTTAAAAGAGTTTGACAGTCTGAATACCACAAGCTGTTTGAGGCCTACTTTGTGAAGATCAGATGCTCTTTGAAAGCATTTCTTCTGTGTCAGGGGATCCACAAAAAATACCCCAGCTCAGGCTCTTCAATCAGCTTGCCATCTTCAAATTCTACTCCCTTAGGCAGACTGTGGTTTACTCCTTTGATTTCTACAGCGATATCACCCTGTTCAATCATAATGAGGAGTTCCTCCAGCTCAGTATCCTTCCTTGTCCTCCTGGCCTTTATTTTGGGTTGTGTCACATAGACACCCTCACTAACTTCTTTTGAGATCAGACCAAGATCCTTCACTCTCTCCATCAGCTTCTTGACATATGCCCTGACAGTCTTAGCCGTTTCTGACTTAGATTCGCTCAGAGCAACTGCCAACTCAACCCATTCCCTGTACCCGATCTGTGCAACATCAGTGTAGTCATAAGTGTCCAGTTCTGGGCCTGTTGCACCCATCCTGGTTATTTTCAATTTCCACTGACTGCCATTTCTTGATATGGGAACAGCTTTGACAATTGCTTCCTTGGCAAGCCTTCTGTCAGCTACATCCTGAAACTTTTTCCTTGCCAAGTTGTCAAAATGGAATTGGGCCCTTGCAGAGGATGCTTGTTTTGGTTTGGTCACAGAGACCAGAGCACCCTTAACCTGTTCACTTTCCTTTTCACCTGCTGATTCCTTAGCAGCTTCCATCAGTTTCTTTTGCACATCCAGAGAGGGCATTTTGATTTTACTTGCCTCTTGAATTGCAAAAGTTCTGGCAGCTTTGGCAGAGGCCTCTTCTTTTCTTAGAGCTTCCAGGGCTTGAAGCTGTTCATCCCTGAACTCAAAATACTTGTCCAAGGGAAGACCCATTTCTTTGGCCCTGGCTTTGTGAAACTTGAGGTCTGCTGCTTTCTGCTGTTGAGGATCAACTGCTGCTTTTTCTTTTCCTTTAGCTGCTGTAGTAATAGAAGCTTCAGAAAATTCCTCCTCCTCCTCTTCTTCTTCTTGTAAAATTAGATGCCTCCTGCTGCTGCTTGGCCTGTCCTTAGGAATGTTACCCTCTCCCTTAGACTGAGCAGGGTTTGGAGATTCAGCCTGAGTAGGCTGAGCAGCTTGGGAAGCATCTTCCATTGTACCTGTAGTTGATGTCCCTGCTGGTTGACCAGTGGGTATTGTAGGTACTGATTTCTCCTTAGGAGAAGAAGTTTTCTCCCCCTTAGACTTAGTCTTCGAGGCAGATGACTTCTCCCCCTTTGAAGGAGATGTACCAGCACCTTCAACACCTGGTCTGCCTGAAGACACATAGACAGCACGCTTGCCAGCAGTTTTGGCAACAGGCTTGGGGCCAACCAGGCTAGTCACTAAGAAAGCCAGGTTGTCCTTCACCTTTGCAAGTTAGGAAAGACAGGTTTGAGGAGAAGAAGTTTGGGTATCAACAAGGGAAGTCAGCTTGATAATGTTTTCTCTATCAGAAGCTGTGAACAGTAAACTTTGAAGCTGTGCAAGATGTAGTTCAAGAGAATCTTGCACATCAGCAAGGTTTGATGACACAGAATTGGATAGAGAACCAATAAGTGTATTCAAGCTGGCTAAAGTGGCAGGAAGTGCAGAATTGCATGAAGTTAGGAGAGATGACAGCTGTTGAGAAATAGCTGTCAGTGAGGACACAGAGTCCTGTTGGAGTGAAAGAATTGAGGATAAGGAGGCGGAGACAGTTTGCACCTGTGCAGTGAGTGCAAGCAGCTGTGAGGTGTTGTCAGTTGATGGAGTGGCGGGGATGGAATCCTTGAACAAATCAAAGAATCCCTTAAGCTATTCAGACACAGAGTCTGAAATAAGAGAGGGTAGAGAGGACATAGAGGTTTCTAAAGAACCAACTTTGTTGGTCAGCAAGGAAAGCTGATCCTTCAAAGGCAGGTCTTTAGGGGATGGAGGTGTATGAGTGGATTGTTTGGAGTGAGTAGATGGTGATGAAGAGGATGAGGCTGGTGTATGGGGATGTGAAGGAGAAGGAGAGGGTATGGTAGAAAGAAGCTCCATAGCCTGGTCAAAAGTGAGGTTTCCCAGTCTGGAGGGATCAATGGGTCCTTCAGCAGTGGCAGTAGCTGCATCATCAGGAGAGGGGGTAGAGGAGGGTAGCCTTTCAGATACTGCTTGTTTTGCAGCACCTTCATGAAGGCCAGTGGTTGTTCCCTCTGCAGTACCTTGGTTTAAAAGTACCTCATCATGGGGAGATGAAATTTGCATTTCAACATCAGCAGTGGTGAAACCTGCTGAGTTTGCATAGAAGGGGTAGCCTCACCCAAGGGATGGTATGTTCCCTGAGGTTCATCAGCTTGGGTTGTTGGTCCCTCAGCAGCTGTTTGGTGATGAACAACTGTATCATAGGGAGTAGAAGATTGAGGCTGATCTGCTGGTTGGTCTAAGCCAGGAGTGTGGACACCTCGTGCAGACTCAGGGTGTAAAGAAGTTTGAGGTGGGGACAGTGTGGACTCAGTATGGAGTGGAGAGGACTCCTGTCTTTCAATATTCTCAGCCTGTTGGGAGGCTGGAATAGTTAAGGTGGCAATCTCCGTTTGTACAACTGGTTCCTGTTGGGGGGAACCAGAGGGTCTAGGCTGACTCTGGGTAGACTCATGATGGAGTGAAGCAGGCTCCAAGTGTGCTGATCCTTCTCCCAAAATAGGAGAGGCAGCAGGGGTTGCTTCTTTTTCAACTGAACCCTGTTGAGCGGGAACAGAGGAGCTAGTCTGGGCTGTTGGTTTCTTTTTGTGTTGGTATATAATGTGAGATGAGGTGGGGGATTTTGGAGAGGAGATAAGAGGTTCAGACTGGGCAGATTTGGAGACTGGGTCAGAAACAGGCGGGTTGTCCTATTCCATAGTCTCAGGTGCCACAAATGCACCAGCCACAGAGGCTTCAGGTTCAACGAATGAACTAGGGTGAGGAGCCTGCTCCCCCTCAGCCACAGAGGCTAAGGTAGCAGACTCAGGCTGAGCTGTTTTGGTGTTCTTATGGACATGCCCATCTTCAGTGGTTGCCAGGGTCCTTTTAACAAGCTTGGCCCTGGCTTTGGATTTTCTCTTAGGAGCAGTTTCAGGATCCACCATCACATCAGAGGGTCCTTCCACCAATCCTAACCGCCTCGTCATGGGTGTTGACAGAGGAGGCTCATTGGGTAGAACAAGTGTATAGAAAACTCTATTCCCTATTACAGGGAATGTAGCAGTCTTAAATAAAGGCTGAGAGTAACCCTTCCCCACATAGTGTTGACAGCAGATGAACTCTTAGAAATTCCACCATCTGTTCATAACCCTTCCCCACATAGTTTTTGGGAATGGTTAGGTTGACAATGTAGTTGGTGGGCTTGATGGTCAGCATCGTGGTAACTGATGAGTGTTTCACAACATCATCACCAACAAATACTGGAAGAAAGGGGTTGTTTCTTTGAGCCATTTGTGAAGGATTGGGATTTTGAGAAGCAGAAGACACTTAGTCAATTTAGGGTTCTTGAGGATTTCTGGAAATAGTGAGGAAGACGAAGATGAAACAGTAGGGGGTATTTATAGGATTTGAATGTGAGTGGGTATGAGAGAGAAACATTTGGGCGGTTGATTTGAAAAGGTCGTTAACGGAAAACGGAACGGTTGTCCATGTCAGACCGTTTGTCAGACCACTTGAGCCCTTTTTAATCACTAACACACGTAACCCACATTATCCGCAGTAATTAAGTTAAATAAAAACAAAAATTAAGTAACTTAATTGTGAAGAAAGGTAGTTAAAAACTGTTGGTCTAAGCTGTTGGTCAAACCTGTGATGAGTAGGGTTATCACAAGCTGTTCATTTTTCAAGCTGTTCACTCTTCACACTGTGCTTTCAACCTGTGCTCTAATGTAAGATCAGGTTGTGTTCAATAGTTGAACAGGTTTCAGGACAATGTCTTGTAGACCAGTGTGAAGGAGTGAGCAGGGTGAAGAATAGACCATCAGAGCAGGCTTTGACATGCAAGCTGTTATTGTTCAACCTGTTATATGCTCAAGCTGTTCAAGTTTTTCAGAAAAATGACCAAGTACAGAACATGCATAACCTGTTCTGTCTAAGCTGTTCTGAGAAACTTGAGCAGTGTGAGACATACAAAGTCTTAGACCTTTGAGGACACTTAGTCACTCTTGTTTAACATGCCCAGCTTGCTGACAAGGTAATTAAACCTGGTTTCATCAAGAGGTTTGGTGAAAATGTCTGCAAGCTGTTCATTAGTGGAAATGAAACTTACCTCCACATTACCTTTCTGAATGTGATCCCTGATGAAATGATGTCTGACCTCAATATGCTTTGTTCTTGAATGAAATACTGGATTGTTGGAAATGGCTATGGCACTTGTGTTATCACACAGAATAGGAATTTTCCTATACACAAGCCCATAGTCTTCAAGCTGATGCTGCATCCACAGAATCTGCCCACAACAGCTTCCAGTAGCAATGTACTCAGCTTCAGCAGTAGAAGTAGACACTGAGTTCTGCTTCTTGCTACACCAACTTATCAACTTACCACTAAGGAGTTGACATCCACCTGTTGTGCTTTTCCTATCTAGCCTACAGCCTGCAAAATCAGAATCTGAATAACCTATTAGTTCAAGGCTTGAGTCTTTGGGATACCAAAGACCCAAACCTGGTGTGCCCTTCAGGTATCTGAAGATTCTTTTAACAGCAGCTAGATGAGATTCCTTTGGATCAGCTTGGAACCTAGCACACAAACAGGTGGCAAACATAATATCAGGTCTACTAGCAGTTAAATATAGCAAGCTCCCAATCATACCTCTGTAAGCTGTTACTGAAACAACTTTGCCACTGGCATCAACATCCAATTTTACATTGGTTGCCATTGGGGTTTTAATAGGAGAACTTTGATCAAATTTAAACTTTTTCAAGAGATCTAAAGTATACTTTCTTTGATTTATAAAAAATTCCAGTTGAGGTTTGTTTAACCTGTAATCCTAAAAAGAAAGTAAGTTCTCCCATCATACTCATTGCATATTTGGATTTCATGATTAATGAAAAATTCTTGCATAACTGCTCATTGGTAGAACCAAATATTATGTCATCCACATAAATTTGAACAAGCATAATATCAGACTTCACCTTCATTTGAAATACCTTAATGCTCTTATGAGCAGCGTAGGCTTTTACAAATGAATTGCTTCTAGCCTGGCCACAGGAGCAAATGTCTCATCATAGTCAATTCCTTCCTCCTGTCTATAACCCTGAGCAACCAGTCTTGCCTTATTTCTAATGACATGACCTTGCTCATCCATCTTATTTCTGAAAACCCATTTAGTGCCAATTATAGTTTTACCTTTAGGAGCAGTGACCAGCTTTCATACCTTGTTTCTCTCAAACTGATTGAGTTCTTCTTGCATGGCAGTGATCCAATTTGCATCTTTTAGTGCTTCATCCACCTTCTTTGGCTCCATTAGTGAAACAAAACTAGAGAACATACAGAAGTTCACTAAGCTGTCCCACCTTGTTTGTACCCCCTTGTTGATGTCACCAATTATTTAATCATTGGGGGGACATCTGATCCACTTAGGATCATTTTTCAATGATGATTCTCCTGAGTTGTTGACATCTTCAGCAGGTCCTGTTGAGCAGCTCTCAAGATTTTCAGACACACTGTTGTCTTGAGCCTGTTCACTTGTTGAACATGTCTGTCCACTGTTGAACATATCACCAGATGATCCAGGAAAATCAGCATTGATTGGTTCAAGGACATGTAGTTGTGGTTAAGCCAGTACACTTATTCACACAGGGTGTATTGACATAATCCTCATCATGTCCATTATGATCAGCAGGTTCCACACTGGTTGTAGTGGAAGCTTTTGAGTCCTTTTCTTCACAATTGGAATGCACAAGATCATCAAAGTTCAATTCTTCTAAAACTGATTCAGGAACAGCTTTGGTAGAGACACTCCTGGACTCTTCAAAGGTGACATTGATAGATTCATCTATCACCTTTCTTTTGTTGTTGTATACTCTGTAGGCTTTGGAGATAGCAGAGTATCCAACAAACACACCTTCATCAGCTTTAGGTTCAAACTTTGCCAGTTGGTCCCTTTGATTCAGAATAAAACAGGGACACCCAAATACATGGAAGTAACTGACATTTGGCTTCCTCCCTTTGAGCAGCTCATAGGGAGTCTTGTTGAACCTTTTCACCACTAAGGATCTGTTTTGGGTGAAACAGGCAGTGTTAACAGCTTCAGCCCAGAATGATGAAGGTAAACCAGATGCACATAGCATGGTTCTAGCAGCTTCAATGAGGGTTCGATTTCTCCTTTCAGCAACTCCATTTTGTTGTGGGGTTCTTACAGCTGAAAAGTTTTGAGTGATCCCTTTTTCTTCACAGAAGTCTTCAAGAGTACTGTTTCTGAATTCCGTACCATGATCACTTCTAAGCTGCTTTACTTCGGCAGAGTTTAGCATTTCCATCTTTTTCACAAATCCAATGATTTCTCTAGCAGCCTCTCCTTTGTTCTTCAAGAAGATTACCCATGTGTACCTGGAGAACTCATCAACCATTACAAGAGTGTATCTTCTTCCTCCTAGACTTGGAACACTAACAGGTCCAAACAAGTCCATGTGGATCAAGAAGAGAGGAGTATCTATAGAAAAATTATGCTTGGATTTGAAAGATGATTTCCTCTGCTTGCTTTTCTCACAAGCTGTGCATAGCCTATCCTTAACAAAAGTCATAGAAGGCAAACCTGTCACCAACTCTTTCTTACAGAGTTTGTTGATGTTCTTGAAGTTCAGATGTGACAGCATTCTGTGCCATAGCCAGTTTAGATCTGCATTTGTTCTTGTGAGAAAACAGGTTTCAGTTGTGGGATCAGCAGATCGCATGTCCACAACATATACACCTTTCTTTCGTTGAGCACACAACACAACTTTGCCTTGGGAATCCAATATGTAACCCAGGTGCTCATCAAAGTTAACCTTGTAGCCAGCATCACACAATTGGCTTATGCTAACAAGGTTATGTTTTAGTCCAACCACATAGACTACTCTTTTGAACACTGCAGCACCAGCTTTAAGAGTTCTATATCCCTCAGTGTATCCCTGTACATTGTCACCAAAGGTGACTTTTGGTCCTTTTTCAGGCCTGAGATCACTCAGCAGGTCCTTACAACCTGTCATGTGCCCTGAGCAGCCACTGTCCAAGTACCAAACCTGGGATGGTTGTTTTTCCTGCAGAGTGACAAGAAGAATATTCGTCATTTTTAGGGGAACTCATCACAGAGATGAGTTCTCCTACTTCATCAACATTTGTTGATGGGCTTGTGATATCAACACTAATATTTCCTATTTGAATGGTATCAGTTTGGATACCACTCTCATTGACTGATATATTTCCAACATTGCTTGTGTTAGGAATGAGGGAACCATCAGAGTCAACAGACCTCATGTCCTCAGTTTCAGGACAGTCTTTGGCCAGATGTGTCTTCATTCCACATTTATAGCATTTTCTCCTCTTAGCATTTTTGGAAGAAGACCTTTCAGAAACACATTCTGAATTATTTCTGTTGATTCTATCAGCAGGTTTAGCAAACTTATTACTATTTGATGAATCAACAGCTTGAGTGGAGAGTTCAATAGCAACAGCTTTGCCTGTCTTTTCTTTCCTCTTTTTAGGAGGACAGATGTCAAAGATAGGAAGCTTAATTTGCTTTTGAACTTCCACAGGTTTGGGAAACTTATTCCCAAATTTCTCAGGCTGAGCAATGGCTTTGCCTTTGCCCTTACTGAGGTGTGATTTATGTTGCCTATCAGCATAATCATTATTTTTGGTTTTAAAAGACTTATTTTCATTTAAGACCAGTTTACCACTATGATTTAAAAACTTATTTGAAATCACAGCAGGTTTACTTTCAACATGAGACTTACCCCTGTTGAAAGCAGACTGCTTACCTTTTGAAAACTTATTTTCAAAATGTTCAGCATCAAAAGGATTAGCATGTCTTTTACCATCAGCTTTGGACCCAGAGCTTGTTTTATCAACAGGCTTAGTGTCCACAGCTGCAGTTTGGACATGTTTTCCTTTCTTTTGCTAGTGTGAATTAGCAGAGCACTTAACATGCTGATTTGATGGAGAACACATTCCATCATAAGTTTTTGAGCTAGGTTCACACGAGCTGTCAGTATTTTGAGGCTGACAAACCTGTTTGTTGATATTAGTTTACCATTCACTTTTTGAATGAAAGTGTTTGGAAGCTCACCAAGAGTGGATAAGTCCTTTTTCAGATTATTAACCTCAACAATGGAAGCTGCTGTGTCAAGATCCCCTCCAAGATAGGCTTGGATTTGTGCAGGGATCTGCTGACTTATACATTGGCTGACTTTTTGTGCAGATTGGCACCAAGAGTCAACTATCTTCTGAAGCTTGGCATGTTTTATATCTGTTTCTCTATTTTCTTCCAGTAAAATAAAGTTAATGAGTTTTAATTCATCAATCTCAGTTTCCAACTTATGGAAACTGTCAAGTTTACTGGATTTTGTTTCAAGACCAGCTTTAAACATAGAGATTTCAGATAATAAAACAGTATGCTTCTCAACAGCAGCTTTCAGATCAACAAGCATGTATTCAAACATTTTAACTTTTTCTTCAGAACTGTAAGCCATAAAATTTTGTACCTTGTACATCATTGTAGGATTCCAGTTCTCCAAGCTGCTTAAAGCTTCAGCTTCAGCCAAGTCTTGTTTGAAGTTGCTTGTTGATGGGACATCAGTGTTGGCCATCAGACATTGATTGTCTTCTTCATCTGATGATGAATCAGACTCCTCCCAGTCACAAGTCTCTGCCATGAGTCCCTTTTGCCGTTTGGAAACCACTGAGTTTTCCAACTTTCTCAGCTTAGCCATGGCCATAAGGTACTTAACCCTATAGCCATCATCCCTGTTTGTCTTGTGTGGTTTGGATGACTGACCAACAGCTTTTGACACACAGTCAGTAGCTATATGGCCAGGTTTCCCACATTTGAAGCACTCAGCTTTAGACTTATCAAATGCCTTCTTTTTGATAGCACTTGAACTTTCCTGCAGCATGTTTCTTCCAAACCTTTTCTTGTTGAACCTTTTGACAAACATGGCTATCATTTGCACATCGTCCAGTTCAGCAAGATCTGTATTGTCTTCCTCATCAGACACTTCCTCCTTATCATCAGTCTGTTGATCAGGTTGAGTGACCACATCACCCACCTGACTTACAGGTTGTCTCACACTGGCTACAAAGGCTGCACCTCTCTTAGACATTTCCAAGGCATTTCTCTTCTGTTGCCTTGACTGCTCATGATTCAGTAAGGATCCATACAGGTTGACAAGATCCATACTTCAGATGGTACCTGAATTCCTTAAGATTGTAGAAAAATAATTCCATTCTTCGGGCAGGATGTCTAAGAATTTGTTCACCAGAGTCAGGCTGTCCTTGGTGATCCCAACAGCTTTGAGATCATTAATAAGAGCAGTAAACCTGGTGTAGGTTTCTGTGAGAGTCTCCTTTGGTTTTGCAAAGAAGAGTTCATACTGTCTAACAAGATTGTTAATCCTGTTATCCAGTGTGACTGTGGGTCCATCATAGACGGTACACAAAGTATCCCACATCTCCTTTGTAGTCCTCATCTTCTCAACCTGTTTGAACACATCATCAGGCAGAGAGATAACCACGTTATTCCTGGCCTTTGCATCCAGAGCCACCAATCTTTTGTCTTCATCAGACCATTGAGCTTTTGCTTTCTCAAAGGTTCTGATTTCAGGAGCAGCTCCTTCAACCGCTGGAGTTATAGTAGTAACAGAGGTTGGCACATAAGGACCCTCCATTACTATCTCTGGTAGTTGTACATCCAGATCTCTAAATAGAGCATCATTCTGCACTTCCAGCCAAAGAAGTTCTGATGATTAAACTTTGGAGGTTTGCCCATTGACCCATTGTCATAGTATGAGGAATTTGCAGCACTGTTGTCCATGGAAACTTTGGGATAATGAGAGATCTTAGAGATGACACACACTCTAAACTACTCTGATACCAGTTGTAGGTCCCGAGAGGTTTCCCAAGTATATAGCCTTAAGCTGTAGAGGGGGGGGGGGTGAATACAGCAATTTAAAAACTACACACTCTTTTCTCAATGTTTGTATGTATTATCAACAAATGTTAATTACAAACAAGCTTGACTGCGGAAAGGTTCAAGCTGAGATGACAGATACAACAGTATGTTAACTACTCTAAGACAGACTTAAACTAGTTACAACGAATACACTCACTAAGAATCACTCACTGTGTTTACAAGACTCAGAAGGACAGCTTGAATAAGAACAGCTTAAGCACAAAGCACTGTTTTATTTAAGCAGACTTGCATGCATGAAAAGACATACTCTAATGCACGTTCTGATTTCACACTCTTGGCTCTGCACTTAGCTTTCTGCTATATCTTTCAATCCTTGGAAGTTTCCTTTTATACTCAATCAGAGGATCTAAGTGAAGCTTCTTCATTGGACGAAAAGAAAAAGTGGGAAGTCTTGTTGAAAAGACAACATAAACTTTTCTGCACATTCTGAAAAGCAGACTTGTCTTCATGTGGGCAGAACTTTTGTCTTTTCCCTTTGTCTACTGTTGCATAAGCTTTAACTAAATAAGGAATGTCAACTTTGCGTCTTTCTTCCTTTGTTAAGGCCTATTTTGATATAAGAAAAGGTCTGTCACCCTTTTCCAAATATCCTTTTGTCTTCATGTGACAGAACAGCTTGGGCAGGCTGAGCAGTTCTATTTTCCACTTTGTCTTCGACTTTGTAAACTGATCTTGTAGCAAAAAACAATACACGAGGACTTGGAAACATATTCCATAAAGTGTTTTAGCCTGTTCACAAAGAACAGGTTCTGTTCATAAAGAATAGAACACTTGTAAACTGCCCAAGCTGCTCACCAGTGTAGAGCAGCGTAGACAGTTTATGTCCAGCCTGTTAGTAGTCAGAACAGCTTGGACAAACTGCCTTTGTTGCAACACATGCAACACATAGAACAGGTTTAACTGATATTGCAAATCACTTTACAGGTTTCATTAAGGCATAAACAAGCCTTAAATTATACCTTTCAAGTGCATTAACAGGTTTGATTAAGAATCTCCACCTTAGATGCAGAACAGGTTTGACTGAGGCCTTTTTGTGCCTAACACATATGAACAATTGGCACAAACAATCAAACACAATCTGCTGAATGATTAGAGAGAAATATTACATTGGGTTTGACTTTCTTGCTTGACAACTCTTCTAATCTACTCATGCAATCATCTGTCCACACTTACTCATACGTATCCTATATATATACTCAATACAAAGTATTGAGTATTTACACAAACAACCCCTGAACTTTATACAATATAAATTGTTTTTAACTCTATTATAAATTGTAACCAACATTTACACCTCTCATTTGCTAATTATACACCCCCAATCTTAATGTAAGTAGGAATTAAGTTTAATCACTGGATCTCACATCATTAACAACACACACACACACACACACACACACACACACATATATATATATATATATATATATATATATATATATATATATATATATATATATATATATATAAGTGAATAAATGTATGATTAGTAAAAATTAAGGAGAGGGATGTACGTATAACAATACCCAAATGAAAAAATAACAACGTATAAGAAAAAAAAAATGAAAACATGCTACTATTTGTTTATTATTTTTTCTAATAATATATTAATGTAATCTAAAACGAATATTTAGCTTAACAATAGATAATAAAAACTTTAGGATGAAATACATATTCACCCCTTCATCTTCTATCTTTCGGGTAATATTAGTATCATATCAGATTTTTCTTTATATCCTCTCCAATTTCTTTTACTCCAATGAAACCAAATTCTCATATATTGTTCTATCTTTCTACCCCGGCTAATTATCATTTTGTTTTAGAAATAAAAGAGAGGAAGGGGGGGGGGGGGGGATACTGTGACACACTGACTGGGTGATCAGTACTTTTCACGTTGTCAAGAGGTTGGGTGGTATTTCCATCGGAGTTGATGTTAACACGACATCTCGACTGGACTTCAAGATGATTATAGTGTTCGACCAAAGAAGTAAAATGCTACCTTATCTTTTATAAAAAAATTTAGAATCGTAATGGCATGGTTAACTTATCAACATTTATGGATATATTATAAGTTTTGTAGATAAAGTTTATGGAATTTTTTTACATGGAATTCATTATTCTTAATGGTGAGTTTGCCTAACGGGCTAATATTTGAATGAATTAAAAATTTCTTTTCTTATGTTTTACAATATTTTTAAATTCGAGATTTTACTTAAGATAGTTTTTGCATTTGTAAAATCAAGATCGTAAAATAGGATCGGGATCAAAAGATTCTACTATGATAACTTTTTATGTGTGTTATAGTTTGCTTCAAAGATTAATTTATATCGATTGATGAAATATGTAACACCCTGATCTTAGATTAGTTTAAAATAGCAATTCAATGAAACTTTTATTTTAAATTTAGCAATATATTTTACATTGAAAGTATATTTAATGGTTAATTAGGCTATTCGATTAAAGTTAAGGTTCATCATTGGTGCAATTCGCCAAATTGCAAAAGTTATAAAATTTAACCACATCTCATGCATGTATATTAGTCAGCAAGGTTATCCCCTGCTCATTCATGTGAATTCTTAAAAAAAACATCTCATGCTCTCTCTCTAAACGATCCACACTTCTCACTAGGATTTATCATCAACTCCTTGATGAATTGAGGAGAAATAAGTTTCAATCAGATTGTCAAGCCATACCCTACAAGAATCAAGAGGTAAAATAAGGTAATCTGCACTCAAATAATCAAACACTCAAGCATGTGTTTAGGTTGTTCACATACGACACCAACATGCATTTCAAATTGATGTTGCAACAAACCTCCAAAATACAACACACACACCCTTATCATGTACACGCTTTCATATTGAGTTAATTGATGTTTTATGGCATTTGGAGGGTTGAAATCAAAAGACAACACACACACACACACACACCCATAGACTTAGTCTCGGTAGGCATGTGTGTTCGAGACTTGTCCAACAATGGAGACCCCGAGTCTTAAACTTGGCGTGGTGATTTCCAGTAATTTGGGCTGGTTTACTTTGCATCATTGTACTCCCTTAATCCTCATCATTCTGTTTCGACATCGACATATAAATGTATAAGTTGCCACCGTTGTGTTGGGTTTAAACCAGGAATCTTGAGACATCAAAGTCTAGGGGTGTAAAACATGTAGGCCAGGAGGCATGAACAGACTGCAGGGGAGGGGGGGTTTATCGACCCCAAAACTACTCATTTAGACTCCTAAATTCATGTGCATTGTATGTTCCAAATGTGTGTGGGTGCAACAATGAACCCCGAGGCTTACAAGTCTCTGGGTGGGCTGTTGGTAGGCAGAAAGCAAGAGGGACAGCAACAACATGCTAAGGGCTGTATTGTGTAGCTTGTAGTTGACAACTAGACTTAGTTTAGGAGGTATCGGTGAAGTGTGTACCCAGAGACTTAGTCTCGGGGTGGTGTGCTAGTGTGGGTGCAGAGCTAAAGGGGGCCATCAGCAAGCCTTAGAAGAAAGTGTAAGTTGATGTGGCATTTGCTAGGACCTTAGCCTAAGCCATTCTTGGCCCATGGCCTTAGCAACTCTCGACCTTTGGCCATCTTCATAAGGTCAGAGACTTGTAAAGCTTATAGATAAATATATGTTTAAGTCTTATTTTTAGTGTATAAGTTATAATGAGTGAGATGCTTATATGATAATAATAGCAAGTAAAATAAGGCATAGATTTATCTAGGTGTGTTAGATGAATTAAACATGTATTATGAGATGAAATGCATAAGACCCTGAGACTAAGCCTCAGGGTAGTCTTTCACACATTAACCATGATGCCTAAGCATAAGTTATGACATTTGTGTGATTGCATGAATGTGCATGATTAAATAAGATCACAAACTTATATAAAAGCAACTGAATCTTAAATATAAATAAAAAACATACGACTGAATCTAAAACAACAAATAATCTTATACATACGTTAAACTTGCCATGATAAATAGGTTACACATAATTATAATATGAATGTGAAAGGACTCAAAGTCTATAAAGACGTTGAAAAGACAGAATAATTAGAGAAAGAATAAAAAGACAGAATTAGGGATTAAATAACAACGATGAGTTATAGATTACATGTTATACATGTTGAATTATTTCTGAGACATATCGATTTTCTAAAGCTAGAATGTGACGCTGTGCACACCATGGTAAGGAGTTGCCATGCTAATCTTGATAGCAGTTTTTTTTTATCAGATATTCATGACTGCTTCGGTTGATATTGGTTCATTATGTGATTATTCATCATATTGCTATCATAGACTTGCTTTATTTGACTTGAGTTCAGACTTTGACCTGATCTTAGCTATATATCACTTGTTCAAATGAACTTGTGATGTTAGCTACTCCAATGCCACCCACGTAGACCATACTAGTTCATGGTTGATCCCCATACGTGTGAGCATGGGTTGACATCATCTTTATTCAATCATATTATGTCTCATAGAACTTGCAGGTGGCGGCTGCTGTACTGATATCACACGTTGGCTCTTATAATAAAATCCACATATTTTTAGCGCATGTTAACTGTAATATTTATAAACTCGCTTAGCGAAGGTTACTAGTTATTGCACACCTCTTTACAAGTAAAAGCAAAGGAAAAGGACGAATTAACCCAACACCTAAGTGATCAAGACATGAAGCTTGAAGAGACCCCGACCACTACTCAAACTTCACTTTGGTATTGACTTGAAGACTGACTTTGGGTGAATCTGGGTAGTTTGTGATGTATTGTAATGACAATGATGTAATAGACTAGACTTGTGCCTTTTTATAACCTTTATTTTAACTTTTAATAATTTTAATTTGAAATTGGTTGTGTAATAAACTTTAATTTCATGTTTATTCTATCTTGGTTGTATGATTGTTACTATATTGTTAGCTAGTGTAATTCCCATATTAGAAGCATTCATTCAATATTCAACAAGATTATCAATAATATGAAGAACATGAAGAACAATAACATGAATATAATAAGAACAATAAGAACATTTAAAGGATTAGGAAAACCTTAATTTGCACTTCAATCGTACGTACACAATGAGCTGAAAGATTACAATGAAAACCTAGAAATCATCTATTTATAAGAAAACATAAATGGATCCAAATACTATCCATACCCATGGGTTGACCGTTTGGTCTTTTAACCCATTTACAATAAAGTTTGAATCCTTACAAAATAAGCATAAAACTAAGTTTCATTTATTACATTTAGAACGCTGAAACTATCACAATTCTAGATCTAACATTCTCCCCCATTGTGATTAGCTTTCAGATCGCGACTTTAAGTTGGTAATCAGCTTCCTATGATCAAAATATCAGTCAAGGAGTTTAATCGTCATCCTGTACTCTAGCTTATCTCGGACATATTGTTGGAAGTATCTGACAAGTTTAAGCACGACTTTAAGTTCCCATATCCTTGTTCCGAGCTTTAAAGCTTTTTTCAAATTATCTATTCTGATCATCAACATCTTTCTGACCATGTATAGTGTGCTGTCACAGTACTTCTCGAGTTCATCTCTTCTCATAAGTGCCTTCTTTCTTTGAGAGTTCAAGTAGACTACTCCGACCATTGGTGATGTGGTTACTTTTGAAACAGATAAACGTTCTAGGCCCAGAGTCTCTTGATTTGGTGCAAGCAGATTAACTTTTCTTTGCCTTGCTTCTAACGCCATTTGGAAGTCAAAGATTAGAGACAAAGTAAGATTCCTTCGAAGAAATTTGACGACGCATCTTTGAGCGTTCTGATGAATCAGATCTCTACTTTTGTGTGTGCAGTAGGTGCTATTATAAAAAAATTCAAGATCCTGCAAAAATAGGTTAGGAAATCTGCCTTGGTGAAAGTAGAGAAAGTTCTGTCTTCGCGTTCTACTTCAAATATCGGGTAGAATATGCTTAAGAACTTGTCGAACTTAATTTTTATGACTTTTACGATCGGCGACCTGCTTCTTACTGACTCTTTTCTCTTTCTCAATGATCCGACCATAGCAACATATACAGACCTATGTTTGCTCCATGCCTTCTAGGGACCAAATTAAATCAGCTCTGACAGTCTTTACTTGCCGAACAAACATCCTTTTAAACTTTTCTTCCATATACGGGCTCCTGACCATTTGCTTTACCCAGTCAATAGCTTGGGCAGTTAGCCTTTCAGTGTGTCGTTCTTCTCATTTTTGAGAAGTACTAGCACCTCCAGATATCTCTGCTTGCAGCATTGAGATTTCTCTAAGGACATTTGGGGCAACAGAGGAAGGATTTGGGACATCTGAGCGCTCCTGAAAGATAGGATATCTTCTTGTAGATTCAGCAGGCTTAAAAGATTGGTTGGGAACCACTAAAATTATTAATGGACCAGCGGAGCCTTGTTAGACTGGTTGAGCTGGAGCTGGAGATGGAATTGGTGTTGCCACTTGAACGGGAGATGGAGATGGTGAAGATGATACTGGATCACTAGAAGGGAATTCGAACTCAAAATCTTGGGGATCAACACCTTCTTCACCAACATATTCGTTACGAAGAGACTCTTTCAATTGATCTTCTCTAGCTTCCTGTTCCTCTTCATCGGAGTCAATTATAATAACTTCTGTTGGATCAAACATCCTCAGAGGAACAGCGGTCAGAATCTCTTCTTCTTCAATAAAGGCCGTGAAGTCTTTGGGTTCTTCCCAGATAGTAAGAGTTAGCTGAGTGCCTGAGAGTGTTTCCTCAAGTGACTCAGCTGGGATCTCTGCTTCTGATTCATGAGGCCTAGAATGGCGAGACGGTGCACACTGTCTTGGACTTGATGGAGCAGGTTCTTCGAATATCATGGGGGCTTTGTCGGAGGATTTAATTCTTTTCTCCCCCTCATGCTGATTAGGATCATCCTGGTCATGATGCTTTCTTTTGGTGCCCTGGGCAGCGACCTGGCAGGATTCGGCAATGACCTTTAGATGCTCGCCCATTTGATGTACTAAGGGATTTGTTGATTGAGCAGATGAGGATCCGGAAGCTACGTTATTCAATATCTCCAGAATTAGGGCATTTGTTGAAGACAGGTTTGATGAAGCTCTGAGCAATGAGTGAAAAGTGTGCTTTGCTTCGTCGAGAGATGGAGTTTGTGGGATTACCGGTTGCTGAGTCATAAAGGTGAACATGTCACTTAATTGTTGTGACATGAGCGCCTTGAACTCAGCGAACTCGATTTTGGACACAGAGTCCGGGTATAACCCGGTATCACTTTGGCTTTCCAATTGCATCGCGGGAGACTTCGAAGAGATCCCTTGATGGCCTGTGCTCATAGCTGGCTGTGATGTGGGCATGACATGACTTCCACTCATCATTGCCAGTGCACTTTTGGTGTGTATGACTCCGAGTGTTCTAGCAACGTCACTCAGACGTTTCTTATGAAGTGACTCGAGTGTCCTAGCCAAAGATTTGTCAATAGCAATGGGCTCTAGACTCGATTGTGCATGAATTGAAGACAGCGACTGGGGCTCTTGTCTGCCTTGTTCAATATCCGTGAACTCCAAATGAGTTGCAGATAGATCATGTGCTTGTTCCTCGTGGAAAATTGAAACACCGGCTGTTGAGAAGCCGGTGAGTGGCTGGTTGGGGTACGTTCGTGTGCCACTAGGCTAATGTCAGCTTCTTTAATACCGACACCCAACACATGGGCGCCAGTAGCAGCTGCGGCTGCCCGACTTATCTGTGGCTTGGTGCTCTCAGCTATAGTCCTAACTCCCCCTCGACTTTTGATGATCTCTCACAACATTGCAAGAGAACGCGTTGGAATCTAAGCGGGGGGAGTGACATCATAATCATCGTCATCATCTTGATCATCATTCTGAGGAGATGGAATTCTTAGAGGAGAAAGATATGCAGTATGCGTTTCCTCACTTTCTTGGTCTCCTGCCTCAGCAATCTCAGGCCCTTTACCCTCTTCACACTCTTCAACATTTTCTCTCTCTGCTCCCCCTAAACCTAACATCTCGGGGGGGGGGGGGGGGGGCTCCTTGGGCAGGCGCAGCCGGTGTTAGCTGGTCCATTGGAGCATCTCTATCTCTAAAGGTCCTAATGGCCTGAGATTCTTGATCCGCATACGCGAGGAGCTATTCTGGAATTGGCCTTACTTGTATCCCGGGGGGAGATATAGGATCATGAAAGTACTTTATCTGAAAGTATCGGACCCCCTGTTCATGATCTCTACGACGGATATCTGGAATTTGTGTCATGCAGTGAGAGATGATAAGTTGAAGAAACCCTGGGCTGGGACAAATTTTCTGGCCCGACGAGTTCCTTTTGCCTGAATGACTTTAATTAGTTCGGTCCACAACGGCCAGCCATAATTGTGATGGCGGTTGTATGCTAGGCTGTGAAAGATCCGAAGGATTCGAAGACTCGCTCGTTCAGTGCTGGAGGCTTTAACGGTAAGGCAACAGTCTAAAATAGAGTACATGTAGTACCAGTGGCCTAAGAGCTTTCGTCGGAAAAATTCTAATGCCTTTCAAAATTGGCCATCATAGCCCAGTTGCTGTATCTCTCTGTAGATCTGTTCCTCAGACAAATCTTCGTTGTATTCAGGTTGGCCTGGGAAATTACGGCGGCGAGGGAGGCGAAGGATATGGCGAAATTTTTGGAATGGAATTTCAATAGTTTGGTCCTCAATGTCACAGGTAATGTGTTCGTTGTTAGGGTCAGGGTGATAGGTTACGCTGTGCCAGAATTGCTGGACATATACTTGAGGTGGGCGAGCGCGAGGTCGGCTAGTAAGGGCATAGGATATTCGGCGGCCTAACAGGATTTCTTCAACCACTCGCTTAGAGAGGCGGATGTCTGGGTCTTCCTCGGTTTTATTTAGAAAATCTGGGTCTAGGAGGAAGTTGTTGGGTTTAATTTCCAGCCACATTCGTCTAGGGAAGATCTGCTCTGAGGCTCTGGGGGGAGGGCAACAGATCTCGAGGTTATTTCCTCATCTGACTGCTGGTTCGGGTCTGGGTGTTGTGGGCTCGGGGGTGGTACATATTCTCTAGAGTGGGAATGAGATGACATTGTTCCTGTCAAAACAGTTGAAAGTTAGATATGCATTTGCAGTGTATCTTTGACTTGTTCAGAGATGTTTCTTGTGTTAGGCGTTGGATAGAGTTAATCTGATTTGTTAAAGGGCTTCTACAAAAGACTTCTCGGTAAGAAAAGTCCATCTGAAGAACCAAAGTCTACAAGACCAGTCCCAACTCAGAGTAATTCTTGTGAAATAGCCTTAGGCAAGGCTTAAAACCTCTGAACAAGTGAACTTTCAATTGAGCTCAACACTTTGGAATCCATACTTGGAGAAAATTTGCCACAACTTGCGGATGAAGTGTCATCCAAGAGTTGCAACTCTCGGATGAAACTTTGAATGAAAGTTGGGTTTTTATAATTGAAGTTTGAAAAATTTTCTTGACTGTTTGCGGGTGAAGGGTTACCCGTTAGTGGCAACTCGCGGATGACCTCTTGACTTGAAGTTGTCCTTAGAAAAATTTAGAGGTTTGGAATCATGACCAACTTGCGGTTAAAGTTATACCCGCAGGTGAGAACTTGCGTATATAATGTTATACGCGAGTTATACTTGGTAAAATTTGGACCATTTATGATATCAATCCTGCGAATGAGGTGATTCCCGCGAGTTGTAACTCGTGGATAGTGCTTTATACGCAAGTTGGACTTGGTTGAAATTAGATTTAATTTTGAAAATGTATGTGCGGATGAAGGGTTATCCGCGAGTTGTAATTCGCAGACGCCCTTTTACCTGTGAGTTTTGACTTAGAGAATTTTCACGAATGACCATCTCACAAACACTTTCAGATTTACATAACCATTCAGAGCGATAGTTTGAGTGAAGCAAGTATTAAGTGTATTACTTGATCTCAAACTTAAAGCAATACTATAGTATCAATCATTATAGGTGGCTTGAACTAAGATAGGACGTAATGATTGTTAGGACGAGGAAAAGGGCACATAGTGTTAAGTCAATAAACTAAACAATTATTTGGTTATATTTTAGTAAAATGTTTGGACCAAGAGGATTTCCTGAAAATGTGAGTCCCCAACAAATTTTTTTAAATGATGCAACAACTGATGAAGCAACGTAATGAAAGAAACATTAAACTTATCCAAGAACAGTTTCTGGCTCGTGATGATGCTGGAGCTAAATGAAAATATGACAGGAGAAGTAAACGAATAGGCACGCAACAAACCTAATATGACCAAGAATCTGATTCTGACAATCCCAATGATAATATCATGACTGAATAGCCAAAGGTTGCGAACTTAAAGATTTCAAGTTAGCGGTGCTATCAACTTTGAAGGCATTGTTGACCCAATCCAGGCGTTGGACTAGGTTAGTCATACTGAAGAAATCTTCAGTATTTCAAAATGTTGTGATAGTAAGCAGGTGAAGTACGCGACTGCCCTGTTTGTTGGTGCTACTCGTGCATGGTGCAAGACGCAAGGTCGTATCTACGGAGAGGCGGTCATCAAGACACTAGAATGGGAAAAATTTTTGAAGATGTTCCATGCAAAATATTGCCCGGCTGACCGGATCGATCAAATGTAACTACCGCTGATGTAACTGACTCGGGGCAATAAGAAAGTAGACCAATACGAGCATGAATTCTCTCAGCTCTGCGGTATTATGTAACATCCTAAGATTTCCATTATTGTAATTTGAAGTTATTTAGTTCAATTATGTACTTATTGTATTCAAGTTAGATTATTAATGAAAGTTTATTTATTCGGAATTTTATAAGTCGATTGTTATGTTTAAATAATTAAGAAATCTTAGATTTCCAACTTACCGATAAGTTATATGAAATTTAAATGTTGGTGGTGAAGATATAAGAAATTTAAACTTTATTTAAAAAGATATACAAGTGGAGGGACCACTTGTGTAAATAACCAAAATTTGAGGCATAAAAGACTCTTGAGTCTTGCAAGAGTTTATTTACAACTCTTCATCTACAAAAAATCTCTCAAGAAATCTGCTGGAATTTAAATTTTATGAAAGAAATTCGTGATAGGAACTGATATTACAAGGATTCAAGTTTGATTTAATGTAAGTAAAGTGATTTTAAGTTGGGGTTTTCTTGGACGAGTTTAAGAATGTAAAAACGGAATTGAACTCTAAGAATTTGTTGTTGCATGTATGTTTTATAGTTGGAAAACATTATTTGAAGTTTCTTGAAGGATCAGAAACAAGAATCATCCACGGATTCAAATTAAAATGTAAGAAATATGGAAATTTATAGAGTTTTGTGTTCTTGAAGTTTTCATCATTTTTGGTCAAATCTGGAAGGAAATGAGTGTTATTGTTAGGGAAAATGGTTTAGAAATACTTAATATATGTTAAAACTCGTAGGTCTCGACATGCTGAACTGTATGTCGACTCGTCGAGTCGAGCATGGTGACTCGGCGTGTCACCAAGAACATCAATCGGGTAAAATTCCTTCTAAGTCTTGTGACCCAAACTCGGGTGGGGATCCGAACTTCGAGTGGCTTTTAATTCGGGTATAATGTGGACCTCCAAAGTTGGATTCGAACATCGGATATCGAATCGACGAGTCCGGGTAAGTGACTCAGCGAGTCGACCCCAGTTTAAAGCCCGAGGTGTTGTAAAACACACAATGGGTTGATTGTGATTCTGGTTGAAAGCCCAATGAGAAATAATATAAATTTAAAGTTTATTAACACACCTACTGTGAGTACTTAGGATAGTTTTGCACTCTACTGACTTGCGTTTATTTTGATGCTAGCTGTAGTTCATTGAGGCATGTTGATTCATTTTCGTTTGACACTCTACTGACTTGCGTTTATTTTGACGTACATTGTTGCTTGATTACATGTTATTACATATTCCATTTTCTTTGTTGTGCATCAACGTGATAGGCTTGCGAGTTATAACTGGTATTCGGTGCTACTGAGTCTATATGAGTTGGAGCACCTCTATGGTCCCGAAGGGTAGGTGTAGCATCCCTGATGGTAAAGCCCGCCTCAATTGAATGTGTTATTCCGTGCAATGACACGATGGAGCTGCGTGCTCATATGTGTTCCCCGTACTTCGTGTACGAAGGGCTGCACGACGTTTGTTGCCGGTGTTACTCATGTGTGCTGCATAAAGACTTGTAGAATATATAATTCCTTACTCACTCACTAAGACATTTTTCATGAAAGGGAAAATCCACTACTGGACCTTCTAGTTAGGTCAAATATTGAAGTGCTTGAGGATCACTACTACTCAATCGGTAACTGAATAAATGGAGGTTCCATTAGTACTCTTTAAAATGGTTATAATAAATTGAGTTTGTAGACTTATAATGGAATCATGTAAACTCTGTAGTGTGTTTGACTTAAAATATATTTATGTATCTTCAATTTCCTATATTGTACCAAGCATTTGGAATTAATTTATGATTATCGGTTGTATGTTTAATCCTGGGTGTTATGCGTGTGTTTATTGTGGCAATGGTGTCACAACGTATGGTATCAGAGCAGTAGTTTAAGATTTCAAGTGTTCGTGAGGACTTGGTCTCAAACATAGGTGATTAAATGTTAGTGATTATAAAGTGATGATCTGAACTAATATAGGATGTGATCTAGTAATTATAGGAAATTGACTTTCATACGGACAATGGGTGGTGTGCTTAAATAAGTGACATGATTACTAAACAACTTATATGTTTTGAATTTTAGAACATGTCTGGAGAACGAATGACACCACAAGAGATGATGCAAATGATGAAATCAATGATTGTAGAGCAAAACCAAACGATTCAAGATTACTTTCAGGCTCGAGATTAGGCCGAAGCTAAACGAAGGGAAGACAAAAGAAAGAATAATAAAGACACACATGGTGGTGATGAGGATCAAGATGACAACACTGGGTCATCAACTAAGCCCATGGGTTGTAGCTTTAAGGATTTTAAAGGGAATGGTGCGGTGGAATTTGATGGGTCGAGGGATGATGTTCCTGCTCTGGAATGGATTACGGAAACTAAAAGGACATTCCGAATCAGCGACTGTGGTGAGAAAGACATGGTCCGATTTGCTACCGCTATGTTCATCAAAGATGTCGTTATGTGGTGGAACTCGATGGTTAATACTTTAACTCTGGAGAAGGTGTCTGTTATGACTTGGGTTCACAGAGCTTTTCATTCAACAGCGCCTTCGATTGGAAGCTAAGTTCATGACCCCGATGCAAGGAACCAAAACAGTGTCACAAAATGCTGTGGAGTTCACGAGGCTGAGCTTGTTCGCGCCTCAACAAGTTGACACTGAAGAAAGGAAAGTGACCAGATTCGAGGCTGGCCTCGACTTGGAAATTAGGAGGGTTATGAGTAATGTCCGATACCCCACATTTGCTGGCTTATTGGAGGCTTCCAGAAATGTTGAACAAATACTGATAATGTCTGGGTATACGATTGGGTCTGCTGCCGCCTATGCTAATCTTACTCAACCGTCACTGCCGAAACATCAATGTGAAGGAGGCTACTCTGGTTCATCGCGTTCATCAAAATACTCACCTTAACAATCATTTCGTCGACCTTCTGTCTCCACATCGGGCTCGTGCATACTCAATAAACACGAAACCGCAGTACTGTGATAACTGCCGTCTTGCACACTATGGTCGGTGCACAATTGGACGTGCCTGCTTTTGTTGTGGAGAATTAGGATATTACCAAAATGAATGCCCACGAAAATCCAATTACTTCCATAAGTGCGGTAAATGGGGGAATTATAGTAGGAATTGTAGAAAGGAAGCTCCAACTACTCCATCTTCAACACGCTCTTTTAGGGGATCAAGTGGCGGTTCAGTCAATCGCAGTACCAGCCACCAAGGGCACCTACTCATGCATTTTTGATCATTGAGGAAGAGGCTAATGAAGACCCAGAGGTGGTCACTGGATGTTCATTGTAAACTCTATGCCTGCACGAGTTTTGTTTGACTCTGGTGCCAGTCGGTCATTTGTATCTACTGATTTTGCTCAAAAACTAATTGATGCTTTGTCTAAGTATCTCTGTTGTACTTGATATTGAAACTGCTAGTAACACTTTAGTTAATGTAGAATAAGTATATCATAAATGTACTTTAGTACTTGAATATGTAGTCTTCAATCTTGATTTGATTCCAATAGAGTTTGACAAATTTGATGTAATAGTCGGGATGGACTGGTTGATTGAGAATGAGGCCTATATAGTTTGCAAGAAGAGAATGATAAAGATAACTACTCTGGAGGGGCGAGAGATATGTATATACGGTGATAAGAGAAGTGAGGATCTGTGCCTGGTAACTATTGCTAAAGCCCGAAAGCTGGTTGACTGTTATGTCTGGATTCCCGGATGTGTTTCTGGAAGACTTGTCTTGTGTGCCACCTAAAAGACAAGTGGAATTTCATATTGACTTGATCCCCGGAGCTGCCCCGATAGCTCGTTCTCTGTATCGTCTCGCACCTACTGAAATGCAAGGGATGATGAAACAACTTCAAGAGTTGTTGGATAAGGCCTTCATTCGACCAAGTTCTTCACCATGGGGAGTGCTAGTGTTATTTGTAAAAAAGAAGGATGATACAATGAGGATGTGCATTGATTATCGCGAGCTGAACAAAGTAACTATAAAGAACAAGTATCTGCTGCCAAGAATTGATGATTTGTTTGATAAGCTAAATGGGGCAAGTTGTTTTCAAAGATCGATCTGCGATCGGGGTACCATCAGTTGAAGGTTTGAGAGGAGGACGTACCGAAAACGGCTTTAAGGACTCGTTATGGGAATTATAAGTTCCTGGTTATGCCGTTTGGACTTACCAACGCCCCGACTGCTTTTATGGACCTTATAAATAGGGTTTGTAGACAAATGTTGGATAAATCAGTGATCGTCTTTATTGACGATATTCTAGTATACGTCTGAAGCTAAACATGCTGTCCATTTAAAAGAGTTGTTACAATTGTTACGGAAAGAGAATTTGTATGCCAAGTTCTCAAAGTGTGAGTTTTGGCTACAACAAATTCAGTTTTTGGGACGTGTAATATCAGGTGCTGGGATTTCGGTTGATCCAACTAAAGTAGAAGCCAAAAAGAATTGGGAGCTGCCTCGCGCTACTACAAATTTAAGAAGTTTTCTAGGATTGGCGGGTTATTACCGAAGGTTTATAAAGGACTTCTCAAAGATTGTGGTTCCTTTAACTTCATTGACTACAAAGAATGCACCTTTTATTTGGCAAATCGAGCAACAAGAAGCGTTTGAAATATTGAAAAAAGTTTAATCGAAGCACCGATACTTGGCCTACCAGAGGGTAATGAAGATTTTGTAGTCTATACGGATGCATCAAGGTTGGAATTAGGTGCTGTGCTAATGCAACGTGGGAAGGTTATTGCTTATTCCTGACAACTAAGCAGCATGAGAAAGACTACTCAACTCACGATCTGGAGTTAACTGCAGTTACATTTCTTTGAAAGTATGGAGACATTATTTATATGGAACTAAGTGTCAACTTTATACTGACCACAAAAGCCTAAAGTATATTTTCAGCCAGAAGGAACTTAATATGAGACAATGTAGGTCTATGGAGTTGATAAGGCTACGACTATGAGATACTTTATCATTTGGGTAAGGCCAACGTAGTTGCAGATGCCCTAACCCGTAAAGCATAATCTAAAGAATGTTGTTATATGATGACCTCCATGATGTTAACCTCCATAATCATCGATGATATTAGAGCCGCTCAAAAGGAAGACTTAAAGGAAGAGAATATTGGTGTTGAGGATATAAGGGTGCAGAAGAAGTTTATGGAATCTGATGAAACTGGTTTGAAAGCTATTTACGGAAGGATCTAGGTGCCAAAGTTTGGGGACATGAGAAACGTGATTATAGAAGAGGCTTAGCAATCTAAGTTTTCAGTACACCCTGGAAGTACAAAGATGTATAATGATTTGAAAGCAGATTTTTGGTGGTCGGGATTAAAGAACGATATTGGGCAGTTTGTCGAAAAGTGCAGAACTTGTAGACTTGTGAAAGCTGAGCACCAACAACCATATGGTAGTTTGCAACCACTTCCCATTTCTGAATGGAAGTGGGAACATATTAAAATGGAGTTTGTGACTAAACTACGAAAGACAAGGCATCAGCATGATGCGGTTTGGGTTATTGTGGATAGATTGACAAAGTCTGCTCATTCCATACCAATCAGAGAAAACAATTCATTAGAGAGGTTAACGCAGATTTATATGAGTGAGATTATTACTCGACATAGAGTTCCAAAGTCAATTATATCTGATCGAGATAGTCGCTTCACCTCCATCTTCTGGTCTGCTTTACAAGAAGGGCTGGGGACTCGAATTGCAATAAGTACGACATATCAACTACAAACAGATGGTCAAAGCGAAAGAACCATCCTCACTCTTGAGGATATGATGCGGTCTTGTATTTTGGATCTTGGTGGCAATTGGGATGACCATTTGCCTATGATAGAGTTCTCATATAATAATAGCTACCACACTAAGATTAAGAAGGCACCGTTCGAAGCACTTTATGGGAGAAGATGTAGGACTCTTACATGTTGGAGAGAAACATGAAAAACACCGATTGTTGGACCGACATTGTTGCAGGAAATGAATGAAAAGATACAACTTGTGCGGCAAAACATGAAAGCGGCCCAGTATCGCCATAAATGCTACCATGATAGGAGGCACAAACCAATCAATTTTGAGGTAGACGATTGGGTATACTTGAAAGTATGACCAATTAGGGGTGTAAATTGTTTTGTGAAAAGGGGCAAGTTGGCACCAAAATTTGTATGCCCATTCATAATTACTATAAAAGTTGGAAATAATCGTATCATTTGGAATTACCTAAGGAGATGTCGGGTATACACCCGGTATTTCATGTGGGAAACCTTAGGAAATCCTTCATTATTGGAAATGAAGACTGGGCTGATCAACAGAATTGGAGATTGATGAAAGGCTTCGATATGTGGAAGAGCCGGAATGTGTTTTGGATAATAAAGTGAAGAAACTGAGAAACAAAGAGATAGAAATGGTGCTTATACGTAGGAAGCATCACAAAGGAGCAAACCACACTTAGGAGACAAAAGCTGATATGCTAGTGAAGTACCATCATCTGTTTGAATCCAAGTAACTTCGAGGATGAAGTTTGAGCGTGGTGGAGCCCAGGCTGTAACATCCTAAGATTTCCATTATTGTAATTTGAAGTTATTTAGTTCAATTATGTACTTATTGTATTCAAGTTGGATTATTAATGAAAGTTTATTTATTCGGAATGTTATAAGTCGATTGTTATGTTTAAATAATTAATAAATCTTAGATTCTCAACTTGCAAATAAGTATGATGAAATTTAAATGTTGGTGGTGTAGATATAAGAATTTGAACTTTATTTATGAAGATATACAAGTGGAGGGACCACTTGTGTAAATAACCATAATTTGAGGCATAAAAGACTCCTGAGTCTTGCAAGATTTAATTTACAAGTCTTCATTTACCAAAATTCTCTCAAGAAATCTGTTGGAAATCGAATTTTGTGGAAGAAATTCGTGATAGGAACTGATATCACAAGGATTCAAGTCTGATTTAAGCTAAGAAAATTGATTTTAAGTTGGGGTTTCCTTGGATGAGTTTAAGAATGTAAAAATGGAATTGAAATATGAGAATTTGTTGTTGCATGTATGTTGATATAGTTGGAAAACATCATTTGAAGTTTCTTGAAGCATCAGAATTAAGAATCATCCATGGATTCAAATTAAAAGGTAAGAAATATGAAAATTTATAAAGTTTTGTATTCTAAAAGTTTTCTTCATTTTTGGGTCAAATCTGGAAAGTAATGAGTGTTATTGTTAGGGAAAATGGTTTAGAAACATTCAATATATGTTAGAATAATGTTGGTATGGATTGAATGTTAATAAAAATGAATTTGGTGGACTTTTTTAGCAAAACCAGTAGGTCTTGACATGCTGAACTGTATGTCGACTCGTCGAGTCGAGCATGGTCACTCGGCGAGTCGCCAAGAACATCAATAGGGTAAACTTTCTTCTAAGTGTTGTGATCCGAACTTCGGGTGGGTTTTAATTCGGGTATAATGTGGAATTCTAAAGTTGGATCCGAACATCGGGTATCGACTCGACGAGTCGGGGTAAGTGACTCAGCGAGTCGACCCTAGTTTAAGCGAACTTTGGTCCTTGTTTAGGGGACCCAAACTTTTGGACTAGAAATCAGAATTTTGAGATAACTTCAACTTTATCCAAGGACATCAGGTTATGGGAACTTCGGACTAATAAAGATCCGAGCTTTGGTTTTAATTATGAATTTGGATGTTGGATCCGAAGTTGGACATTTTAGTTTATAAAACTTAATTAAAATCGTTAATAAATAGACACCGACGGTAACTAAATACTACTGATATGACACACAGTGGGGTTGATTGCGATTCCGGTTGAAAGCCCGATAAGAAATAATATAAATCTGAAGTTTATTAACGCACCCACTGTGAGTACTTAGGATTGTATATGTCTACATTTGTTTTCTAGCTGTTTTTCATTGAGACATGCTGATTCATTTTCGTTTGGCACTCTATTGATTTGCGTTTATTTTGATGTACATTGTTGCTTGATTACATGTTATCACATATTCCATTTTCTTTGTTGTGCATCAACGTGATGGGCTTGCGAGCTATAACTGGTATTTCGATGTTACCGAGGCTATATGACGTGGAGCTGATCCCTCTATAGTCCCGAAGGGCAGGTGTAGCATTCACGATGGTAAATCCCGCCTCAATTGAATGTGTTGTTCCTTGCAATGGCACGATGGAGCTGCATGCTCATATGTGTTCCCGTACTTCGTGTACGAAGGGATGCACAACGTTCGTTTCCGGTGTTACTCATGTGTGCTGCATAAAGACTTGTAGAATATTTAATCTCTGTACTCACTAAGCATTGCTTATCCTTTAGTTGTTGACATTTTTCAGGAAATGAAAAATTCGCTGCTGGACCTTCTAGCTAGGTCAAAACTTGAAGTACTTGAGGATCATTACTACTCAATCGGTAACTGAATAAATTAAGATTCCATTAGTAGTCTTTGGAATGGTTATAATAAATTGATTTTGTAGACATAGAATGAAACCATGTAAACTCTGTAGCATGTTTGTTTTAAATTACGTTTATGTATTCTCAATTTCCTATATTATACTAAGCATTTGGAATAAATTTATGATTATGGGTTGTATGTTTAATCCTAGGTGTTATGCTTGTTGTTATTGTGGCAAGGGTGTCACATATTTTCGTACCAAGTTGCTACAGAGGAAAGAAAGATGAATATATTCCAGAGAGGTTTGAATCCTAGATACCGACAACAAATGAGCGGATTGAAATACAAATCGTACCCAGAGATGGTAGAAGCAGCAAAGACGATTGAAAGGGACTACTTAGAATTGGGTGGTCAAGCTGGTACGACTCAGATTAATCTAATGTGTCCCTCACCATCGAAGAAGTCAAGATTCAGTCTATTCTTTAGCCAAAGCAAGTCCAAGTCCTAGTAATCTCAACGATTCAGTTCACATCAGAAAGCAAAGACTTATTCAATTCATTTCGAACCCCGTTTGTGCAAGAGGTGTAAACAGTCACATATTGGTCCGTGTAACCCAAATGATGTGACTTGCTATGTTTGTAGACAGACATGGTTGTTCCAAGTGTGGGAATCAGGGACACTTATCTCATTAGTGTCAAATGAGGTCCCGGTCATAAAGCCAGTCTACATTTGGTGGATCAGCTATGAGGAGCACTGCTGCTACACTACAGGCTCGAATTTGAGCATTTCAGATTACAACTGAAAAAGAGGCAAAAAAACTCCGAATGTGGTTATGGGTATGTTCCTATTTAATTTTTTCCGGACTCGTATGTTATTTGACTCTGGTGCTAGTAGATCTTTTATCGCAACTTCATTACACGTCGACTATCGAATCTCCCTCTAAGCTCTTGGTGATACTTGACATTGAGACAGCCAGCAACAACTTCGTTATAACTGATTCAGTATACCAAAATTTGACTCTCCTCATGTATGACATAGTCTTCAATCTTGATAGATCTGATTCCAACCCCTCTAAAAAAATTCGACGTGATCGTTGTTATGGATTTTTTTGGTGAACAACGAGGTTACTATCGTTTGTAATCGACACATGATTAGAATAAAATCACCTCACAGGCGTATCATTGATATTAGTGGTGACAAGTTTGAAGGTGTGCATTGTTTCATTTTGACACAAAAGGCATATAAGCACCTGTCCAAAGGCCATGAATCTTATCTGTGTTATGTTGTTTCTGATCTGAATCGAAAAAGATACATGTTTCCAATGTTCCTATCATCTGTGACTTTTCAGACGTATTCCCTGATGATATCTCTGGAGTACCGCCACAACGCCATGTTGAATTTGGCATTGAATTGATTATGGATGCGGCTCCAATTTCCAGAGCTCCTACAAACTTGCGCTTGCTGAAATGCAGGAGATGTCTAAACAATTGCAAGAATTATTGGCGAGAGACATCATTCGACCTAGTTCGTCTCCATGGGGTGCACCTGTTCTATTTGTGAAAAATACAGATGGAACTCTCCGCATTGCATCGATTACAGAGAGTTAAATAGGGTCACAATAAAGAATAAGTACCCTCTATCGAGAAAAGACAAACTCTTACACCAACTTCAGGGAGCTAGCTATTTCTCGAAGACTAATCTCTATTTGGGTATCATAAATTGAAAGTAAGAGAAGAGGATATTTATAAAACAACTTTCTGAACGAGATACATACATTAGGGGCTCTTAGTGATGTCGTTCGGCCTGACAAATACACCTGTTGCGTTCATGGATCTCATGAACCACGTATGCAGAGCGATGCTTGACAAATTAGTTATCTGTGGGTTTCCAGACGTATTCCCTGATGATATCTCTTGAGTACCGCCACAACGCCAAGTTGAATTTGGCATTGACTTGATTATGGATGCGGCTCCAATTGCCAGAGCTCATACAAACTTGCGCATGCAGAAATGCAGGAGGTATCTAAACAATTGCAAGAATTATTGGTGAGAGACATCATTCAACCTAGTTCGTCTTCATGGGGTGCACCAGTTCCGTTTGTGAAAAAGAAAGATGGAACTCTCCGCATCGCATCGATTATAGAGAGTTAGATAAGGTCACAATAAAGAATAAGTACCCTTTACCGAGAAAAGACGAACTCTTTTACCAACGTTAGGGAGCTAGCTATTTCTCGAAGACTAATCTCTGTTTGGGTATCATCAATTAAAGGTGAGCAGTAGCAAGCCTTAGAAGAAAGTGTAAGTTGATGTGGCTGTTGCTAGGCACTTGGCCTAAGCCATTGTCGGCCCATGGCCTTAATAACTCTCGGCCTTTGGCCATCTTCATAGGGTCTGAGACTTGTAAAGCTTATGCATAAATATATGTTTAAGTCTCACCTTTAGTGTATAAGTTATAAGGAGTGAGATGCTTACAAGATAGTAATAATAAGTAAAATAATGCATAGATTAATCTAGATGTGTTAGACGAATTAAACATGTATTATGAGATGAAATGCATAAGACCCCGAGACTTGGTCTTTCACACATTAATCATGATGTGCGTGATTAATTAAGATCATAAACTTATATAAAAGCCACTGAATCTTATATATAACTAAAAATGTATGATTGAATTTAAAATGACAAATAATCTTATACATACGTTAAACTTGCCATGATAATCAGGTTATACATAGTTATAATCTGAATGTTAAAGGATTCAAAGTCTATAAAGACGTTAAAATGACAGAATAATCAGAGAAAGACCAAAAAGTCAGAATTAGGGAATAAATAACAACAGTGAGTTATATATTTACATGTTATACATGTGGAATTAATTCTGAGACATTGATTTATCTTACGTCTTGCAATTCTATTCTAAAGCTAGAATGTGACATTATGTACACCATGGTAAGGTGTTTCCCTGCGAATAATGGTAGCAATTGTTTATCACATATTCTTGACTGCTTCGGTTGATGTTGATTTATTTATGATTATTCATCATATTGTTATCATAGACTTGCTTTATTTGACTTAATTTCAGAGTTTGACCTTATCTTAGTTGTATATCACTTGTTCAAATGAACTTGTGATGTTAGCTACTCCGATGTCACCCACGTAGACCATACTAGTTTATGGTTGATCCCCATACGTGTGAGCATGGGTTGACATCATTTTTATTCCACCATATTATGTCTCATAGAATTTGCAGGTGGTGGCTGCTGTACGGATATCACATATTGGCCCTTTATAATAAAATCTGCATATTCATAGCGCACGTTAAATGTAATATCTATAAACTCACTAAGAGAAGTTTACTAGTTGTTGTGTATATCTGTACAGGTAAAAGCAAAGGAAGAGGACCAATTGACCCAACATCTAAGTTAATTACTACTCAAACTTCACTTTGGTATTGACTTGAAGACGGACTTTAGGAGAATCTGGGTAGTTTTTGACGTATTGTAATGACAATGAGGTAATATACTAGACTTGTTCCTTTTTATAATCTTTATTTCAACTTTAAATAACTTTAATTTGAACCTGATTATGTAATTAACTTTAATTTCATGTTTAATCTATCTTAGTTATATCGCTGTTATCGTATTGCTAGCTAGGAGCTCTTGACAAGACTCCTCGAAATTCAGGGTCTTACAAAATATTTAAAATTCAAATATTATATTGATAGTTTAGTACAACTTATAAGCATTCTAAGAATATAATAACATTATTAAAATTTTATGTTTTGGATTGAATTTTAAGACACTATAAAAAGTTTTCTTATGAACAAATTACATAGTTAACTCACATGGTTACCTGTATACTTAAGAAAAGCAGGATGTGATCAGATCAAAATCTTAAGATCCTACGATAGATCTTAAGATCGTGAATAGGATCCCAAATTTTTTTATAAAATTCAGAAAATCAATTTTGGATTTTGATTTTGTGGATGAAATGTTCTGAAAATTGGATCGAAGGTGGAGCATTTAAAGTCGAATCCATTGAGATATATCTCAGATTTTAATTCCAAACAATCAGAATTTAATTTGGAGTATTCTGATTTTTCGAAAAGTTTGTGTTCTTGACTGTTTTTTGTCAAATTCAAGGATTTTAATCTGAAATTGGTCAAGTTGTTTTCACAAAAAGTGTTTGTGTGTGAAAACCGCAGCTTCGATTTTAATCTGGAATCAATTTGTGGATTTTGTTGAAAATTGGATTTTTTGAACTTGATTTTTGAAATATTTTGTTAAAACTCGGGCATCTCTATGTTCATAGCTTTGATCGAGTTTTACAAAGAAGTATTCGAGTTTGATCAAAGCTTCAATCGAGTTTTATAAAGTGGTAATCGAGTTTCATCAAGTATCATTCGAGTTTATCACTTCATTGACCGAGTTTCAAGCCTCATTAGTCGAGTTTCAAGCTGTATCATTCAAGTTGCAAGATATTATCATTCGAGTTTTAGGCTTATTCATTCGAGTTCTAATCCTTTATCATTCGAGTTTCAGGCTTATTCATTCGAGTTTGTTTCCTTGTTATTCGAGTTTAGTGATTAATCAATCGAGTTTATTTTTTTTAACCGAGTTTCATACTTAGTTCATCGAATTTCAAGCTACTTCAGTCGAGTTTAATTCTTCATCATTCGAGTTTGATTCTTATTCATTCGAGTTTCATCTTTTATCATTCGAGTTTGACTATATGACTTATTCTGTTTAAATTGGTCATAACTTTTGACTGGAACATCGTTAGAAGGCCTACCATACGCCAAATCGAAGCTTGAAAAGAGATCTACATTTCTAGAACTTGCGTAGCCGGTTCGGTAAATTTTCGAGGCCCAATTCCACTCCAGAAAAAAGTTACGGGCAATTTTATACAGAAAAGCTGAAATTTTAACGTCAAAAAGTCATTTCAGAGCTGATTTTTCATAAGTAATCTTTAACTGAAATAGTTTTTCAAAGTTTTATCAGAATTCACTCCGTTTTTCCATAAAAGATCTTGGAAGATTCAATTTCTAGCAATTCATAATGGAATTTGAACAATTGTCAAAGTCTGAGCTGATTTTCAAACTTACTGAATCTGAAAAGATTCGTAAGAACAATTACGACATTCTCATTCAGTTAAATACTGATAAACATTTGGCGTTACGTGACGTACAAATATTGACTGAAGAAATTCAAAGCTTAAAAGAAAAACAAAACTCTGAGAGTTGTGCTCATCAATTGAAAATATCTGAATTACTTAAAGAACTTGATGAGCTGAAACAAGAAATTTTTCAGAATGCAACTCAACTGAAATATCTTTTGCCTGAAAGATCTGATCTTTACAAGAAAGTTCAGGATCTTGAAGATACACTTTGTAAGACAAAACCAACTGATCAGAATTGTATTTTAAACAAAAATGAAGAAATTTTTGCTCTTCAACAAGAGTTGTCTTTAACTAAAGATTTGATTGAGAAGGAAAGACATGAGTTCTTACTTAAAGAACAAGATTTTAAATCAAAATCTGAATTGTTTGAAGATGAAAGACAAATGTTCTTAATCAAAGAAAAATCTTTTAAATCTGATTACCAATCATTTGATCATGACAGAAATTCAAATTTAGTCATTATCAAAAGTTTGGAAGATCAGATACTTCATCTTACAAAACAATTACATGTGTTTACTTCGTCAACTGAGTCAAAGGTTAAGACCCCTTCTTCAGTGTGTTAAAAATCCAATGTTGATCACTCTGGTTTGTCTTCTGAAAGTGAAGTGAATCTAACTAACTCTGCTAAGTTTGATTCTTCTTCAGATCTTAAACTTAAGTATCTGTTAAAGATACACAGCGGCAAAGATAAAATTGTTGAACAACTTCCGGTCAAGATTTACACCGGTGAATCTTCGAAATCAAATTTTCTTAAAGTTTCTGAAAATACTGGTCATTCTAATCAGAAAACATTTTCACAGAAAAATACCAAGTATTATCAGAAACAGGCAAGAACCGGACAGTTTTTCAAAAAGAAGAGTTCGCAAAAGTCTGATCATTCAAATTCAAGTTTCTTTAGAAATTCAGATATTCAATTTTCTCATACTCAAAGAAATTTGTTTTCTGCGTTTGAAAGAGAAGCTGATAGTTATAACATGCAATGGGTACCTAAACCCAAGTACAAGTGGGTACCAAAACCTGTTTTGAAATGGGTATCCAAGAGCGCTAACAAGTCTGGATCCAAATCTGTTTGGATACCAAAGACATCTTAAATTTTGCAGGTTATAGGTTTCTTATCATTTCAGATAAGGACCCGTTCTTCATTTCAATAGGCTCTTGATTACTTCAGGTCAAGACCCGTGCTTCAACTCAAAATTGGTTTCTAGTTAAATTCAGACTAGAACCCGGACTTCAATGAACCAGAGACAATGGTTTTCAGTTACTTCAGACTGAAACCCAAGCTTATGCGACAAATGGCTTCTAATCACTTCAGATTAGAACCCGAGTCTGAAAGACAAATATTTCTTGAATTCCTGCCCTGAATTCAACTCTGAAGCTGCATTGATTTAGAGGGAGTTTTATTTTTATAATTTTTTGCTCCTGATTTCATTTCTATGAGTTGACTACCTGTGTTTGCTTATTTACAGGGGGAGTTTCAGACATTCTTTGACGATGACATTTTTTCAAAAACTGTGTGATTTTTCACGAAAATATTTGATTCACACATAAAAAGAAGTTTTGAGTTGAAAAGAAATATTTGTTTGATTCTCTGAATATATCATTGAGATTAATTGATCTAATCTCTTTGATTTTCATAATCTCATTTCTTCTGAGATTCTCTTTGTTATAACTCTTCCAATTTATACTGGATTCTCCCGTTATCTCCCAAATGCTAATTCTTTCAAGAAAGTCTGGTTCTTTTCATATCATATATCAGATTTTCTATTTCATTCTGATATCTCCCATATTATTTCTCTCATATTATTTGAAAATAATCTCTCTGATATCCCTTGAGCTTCAAAGCTGAAAATCTTTCTGCTGACTCCGATTATGCACCAATCTGAGTGATAGGCATAAATATCGCTTCTATGGTCTAACCAGAACCGGAAGACCTACCCAAGAAGCAAACCATCTATAGATTGTGCGGGTGAGGGTTCTTTAGGTTTATTAGTTGAGAAGTGTCAGTTATCACGGGATACTGACAGGGTCGAGCAGAGATAAAATGTAAATGAGAGGGATATTGATATTAAAAGGAGATGGTGGTGCATCAGATCATGCTTTTCTCATAAAGCTGACTGAATTTAATTCTGAAAAGTGAGCTGGAGGGAGCTAGGTTGAAAAATGCTGAGAGCTGAGAGTTGAGAAAGGATTTGAAGAAAAGATAATCCTATCCTACACTGTGTCTGCTGGGTAAACCACATAATCTATCAAGCCCTATGCGACTTGATATTGAAAAAGACGTCATGGACCCAGTGACGCATGCACTTAACCCCACCAACTACTCAGTTATCTCCCAAAAGATTTCTGTTTCAATAATCACGGAGATATAGCACATTTCTATCGATATATGTTGGTACATCCTGTGTGACGATAGCAGTCTAAGTTGTCTTACATTGTGATTTAGCATATGTTTGTTATATATATATTATGTATGATTGATGTTTATCAGTGTTTGTATGTTTGAACTTGATGTAACGTATTACAAGAAGTTCAAACATAAAGTACAAAGATAAAATCATTCATAAGGTAATATCATAAGTTTCAAACACTTAGTTGTTTATGTAAAAGGCTAGATTCGAATTATATATGGGTTGACATTCGAATCTGTGATAGATTCGAATGTAACCATAGATTCGAAAATAGGCTAGATTCGAAACTGTCAGATGGACAGATTCGAATGGGCCTTGGGCCAGATTCGAGGTTGGCCCACAACAGACTCGAATCAGGGTCTATAATTAGGGATAGACTCGAATAATTAGCAGACTTTTTGCAGAATTCGTGAGGAATTAAGCAAGAGGCGATCTCGAATTTATCAGCTAGGTGAGTGACGTTTCGGAGAGAATTAGTACGTAGGATCGTTCGTGTGTCGTTCGTTCAGCGTCTAATAGTCTCCGTGTTTCCGTTGGTTGAGAGTTGTCCGTCTAACCGTCAACGAGGATTCCGCACTCGTTCACGGATCCGCGTCTAGATAGATCTTGCAGTCGTAGACCTTACAAGTGGTATCAGAGCCTACGGAGTGTTCTTGGTGTTCTTAGTGTTCATCAGATACATTCTAGGTTTCTTGACGCTAGTTGGACGGTTTTGCTCTCATAAACGTGTTTTTGAGCTTAGCAAATTCATATTCGGGAAACACTTTGTTGTTTTTCACGTTTTTGATCGAAATCATTATTTTTCGTTTGAAAAATAGTGGTTTAATCTGTAAAACGTCAAAAAAATCAACGTGTTAGCCGTTTTTCGAGTTTGCGGCGCTCGAATCTATAGGGGTAATTAGGGTTTTACTTTATTTTCGAGTCTAACCTAAATACGCTCCTTTCGAGTCAATTTCAGAGAGTTTCGAGTCTACCTTGTTTCGAATCTGTTACTTCATTCGAATTGGATCTCGAGTCTATAGTGTTTCGAGTTTGTTTCGAGTTTGTTACTGTTTCGATTCTGTGCTTCGAATCTGCTGACATTCGACTCTGCTGTGCCTTCGATTCTAAGGGTCTTCGAATCTAAGGAGTCCTTCGAATCTGACATAACTTCGAATCTAAGGAGTTGTTAGAATCTGACATTATTTCGAATCTAATTGACTTTTAAGACTTAATCGAATTTAATTTCAAAAGATTTAATATTAATTAGTTTCGAATCTATCTAGATTCGAATAAGTTAATCTAAATCAGTTTCGAATTAAATTAATTAAGTTTAAATTCAATTTCTTTTAGAAAAGATGTCAAACCTTCAGAAATTCCTTGAGATGGATCACGAAGTTGGGAAGGCAAATGCACCGCCAAAGCTGATGAAAGTTGAGGATTATTACTGGTGGAAGGACAGATTTACGGATTTTGTACGATTCAACGATATGCGCATGTGGGTGTGCATAGATGAAGGGTACATTCCACCAGTATCTGAGGTTGAAGGCCGTCAAAAGGTTTTGTCATACCAGATGATGAAAGAGGATGACAAGAAACTATTTGAAGCTGAAAACAAAGCTTTCTCCATTATCCGTATGGCTTTACCTCAAGATATCTTACACACATTTCGGACTCAAAGGACGTCGAAGGAACTTTGGGAGTCTCTCCAGAAAAGGTGTGAAGGTAATCCACGGGTGCGTAGAAAGCGTACAGAGCTGTTGACTCAACAGTTTGCGATTTTCAAGGCTATTAAGGATGAACAGTTGGATGATATTATCACAAGGTTCTATTATCTGATAACGGAACTTGAAAGTCATGGCATTGAGTATTCTGACACTGACAAGAACAACAAGCTTCTTGATGCCCTACCAGCCAAATGGGCTATGTACGTGGTAATGATTAAGCTTAATGAGGACAAGTATTATGCTCAATCACTTGATGACATTGTGGGAACGTTGAGGGCATATCACTTCGAGATGATTAAGGCTGAGACTGATTACGAGCAAGTCCAGAATCCGGCTATGTATTTTGGAAAGACATCTAAATCATCAGTGACAGCTGAACCGAAGAGTGCTACAGCGTTTTCACCGGAGAAACGTCATCGCCACCAGAGTCCGAAGACTCACTAAATCGCGCGTTCTTAGGGTTAGGAAGATCGGAAGAACCGCAACCTCAAGTCCATCAGGCATCGACCAGTCAGAGCTATTCAAAGATGCCGATGAGCGCAAAGTCCGCAGAAGAACATTTGAATCTGCTTGCTTCCTTTGTGGCAGCTTATGGAAATTGTGTTCAAGGGAAAATCAATGATCCAGCTCTATGGGATGAAGATTATGATCAGGTCGACCCTGATGACTTAGAGGAAATGGATCTTAAATGGCAACTGGCCATGGTGACCCAGAGGGTTAAGAGATTCATTAAGAGAACTGGGAGGAATCTGCAAATGAACAACAAAGGGATAGGATTTGATAAGTCTAAGGTCAAATGCTACAACTGTCAGGGATTGGGACATTTCGCCAGGGAGTGTCAAAGACCGAAGGTAGAATCATACCAAGGACAGAATCAGCATCAAGGACAGTACCAAAATCAGTCCCAACAGAGATACCTTCCGAGTTCAAATTCTAGTCAAGCCAATCTAGCGGGTCTAATATCCAATGTCACTTCTGACAGACAGCTAGATGGTACCTATGACTGGAGTTCACATCCTGAGTCCAATGCTAGAGCTTTCATGGCTGAAGTTACGGAGAATGGTTGTGACGAAGACGAGCAGACCACACGGGACAGCAGTCCGATGTGGGTAGAGAAGGCGAATGATCAGACAGTGCTGGAGTTTGCTGCTCAGATGGCCAACGTGGAATCTGATAACTCTAAGGTTAGTCTTTCTTATTCTCTATTTCAAGAATTATGTGCTTTGTGTGCTACTTCTAATGATAGGTTAAATCTAGTCTTAGAATCACATAAAACCATATCTGCTCAAAATGAAAATTTAAAAATTGAAAACGCTAGCCTAAATGATATAAAGCAAGATTTAAAAGAAAAGCTTAAGGCTGATGCTCAAGACGTAATAGTTCTAAAAGACAAACTGAGTGAGCAGTGTGTTAGGATAGAGCTTATGTATGAGCACGTAGAGGCATTGACCAAAAGTCTGAAAGATAAGGACATAGAGCTAGCCGAGACCAAAGTTAAGGTAGCAGAGGCAAATAGCAAGCTGAAAAAGTTTAGGAATTCGAGCCTAAACCTAGGAAAAGTCTTAGATGCCCAAAGACAGTCTAAGAAGCCTGTAGGTCTAGGTTTTCACGAAATTCCTCCACCATTCAATGCGAACTATGTGCCTTAGCCTCAGGAGAAAACTGACAAGTCAGTAGTCTTAGAGGACCTACCTGAAACGATACCTGAGCCTATAGTAGAAAATGCACCTAAGGTGACTGACTCAACCGTCAAGGTCAAGAAAGTGAAATTTGTGTCTTCCTCCAGTGAAACACCTGCAGGAAAACAGAAAATTTCATGGGCTGACCAGGTCGAAGAGACAGACACTGTAGATGTACCAAAGGAAATAGACACTAGTGAGACACCTAGATCTAAGGGACCAACCAAAAAGTCCATGGATAAGATGTCTTGCTTTAGATGTCACGAGAAAGGGCATGTTGCTTCTCACTGTCCAAATAGGAAAGCAGATGTTACCCCTAAGACAGTGAACCCAACACCTGTTAAGCCCTCAACAAGTGTGGCGAGCACGAGTAGTTCTCAGAGTACCGAGAAAACTGTGCAGGCCGCACCAAAACCTGTTGTGAAACAAACACCGGTTAAGGTTGGACCAAAAGAAGTGGTTAGGACAAATTCACCGAATCGTGTCATTAATCAATCTAGGTCAGCACCTCAACAAGTCTATAGGCGCACCACACCTAGCAGGTCACACACTCCAGTTAGGTCACATACTCCCGTTAGACATTATGTTCCGGTAAGAGCTCAGGGATCACAGTCTGAAATGCAGTATAATAAGAGTTATTCTATTTTATAGAGTCATCTACAACAAATGCCCTACGTCAAAGGCACAGATGTTGAATCTAAATCACTCAGGCACCACACAGAATTCAGTTCAAAGGCCCAGTGCACCTGAAAGGCTGATGGGTACTTGAACCGAGTTCCACGTATGTGGACAGAATGGTTATTACCAAGTCAGTCATGGCTTGTGGTTTGCCTCGCCAGTGATAACTAAACGCTATTTTCTTTCAGTGCAGGCGATTAACTACCGGTCCCAAACCACAAGTGGGTTCGTCGACAGTGTGTACCAGGCACAGTGACGGGGGAACGAGAAGTTCTTGGCTCACAGACTTCAAGGGGGGTTAACTAGGGGATTCGTATCATTCGCGGTAACAAAGGAGAATATGCACTGGAACTGGGAACTCACTAATGGGACGATTACATTGGATCAGTTTATCATGTTGATAAACTGGGTTCATAATCTCAGAAATAGTGTATCTCAAATCATGTGGATAAGACGAACTCGCGTGTGTTATTTACTGGACACTGAGGCTTGTGCTAAGCCTGGATTTTCAATGATACCTGACAAGCTTGGATATTGAATGCGGGACTCAAACAAGAAGAATGACTTGTACAATGCATTATTCAGAATGAACAAGCCACGATACTTCGATGGCGTCCGATTCTGCTTACTATCAAAACGCCTTCAGACGGAGTCCGATACTGTGTGGCACCGAACGCTATGGCATCACCTGCACCCTGAGGAGGAATTACATTACGAAGCATGGACATGGTGCGGGTGTGCCCCGTAATAAGTTTTCAGTTTTGGGATACGTGTCTACCGGGCAATATGAAGGGCAAGCCACAAAAAGCACCCACACGTCCAGAAGTTGAACTCCAGTAACCTCGACATATCGATTGTTGCATATGGACCTATTTCGGCCCTATCAAACAATAAGGAGTATAGGAGGTCGTTGTGGGTTTTGACTATAGTTTAATCCCACATGACGATTCCTCAGCCGGTTTGTCATGGGGTCTTCTTCTTAGGTGACGAAGAGACGAGCGAGCTGCAAAGCTCTCGGTTCGAACCAAGTGAGAAACCCTACGGAAACAAGGTTAAACATATTCCGTAGTGATAATGGGACTGAATTTAAGAAACACTGTTAATATTGGTGTATATTGGCCTATCCAAAGGCGCATTGTGCATGAAGTTCAGTGCACCTTGAACCTCAACAGAATGGGGATGGTCCCGACGTCAAATAGAACTTGATTGGGATGCCTTGCAAGGACTAATGCTTACGGATTCAAAGCTTCCCATGTTTTGGAGGGGGAGGCAGTGAATGACCTGGTGCCACATTTTAAACCGAGTCCTTATCAGTCAAATCAGTGAAACAAACCACATGTTATGATATATATTTTGAAAATAA